>JAJHUR010103953.1:946-17482 GCA_027495735.1 Lutjanus campechanus
ATTAAGGTTTTACATTATGTATCTTCAAATTGCAATTAGAACAAAGTGCAGGACAGTTGGCTTGATAATATAATGTATTATACAGACACTTCATACATGTTTATATTTATATATGGAAAAGGCACAGATTTGTGGGAATGGCCCTTATGTTTATCGCAGAAAGTTGATATTTAGGGTGATGACATTATAAAATGAGACGGCAGACAATTGAAACTTCATTCAAAAACGTCCATATACGTTTTAAATGTAAAAAATGACATTTGGTTCAGCCCCAATTGGCAAACTTTATAAAGGCAATCTATTTTTGCGCAAATACAAAAAACATACCACTGTTGCATCCAAGTGAAACAGCTCTGTGCGTCTTTCTATGTGTGTCATGTCAATCTTAATTTTTTAGGTGCTAAAGATTATGAGGGTATTGGTTGATCATGTCATATACTAATCCCATTACTTAAAAAGTCAAAGATCAAACAAAATTCTCTCAATCTGCTTCAACAGTGATGCAAACTGTGAAGAAGCTCAATAGAGATATATCATACTCAGTGCAGACAGTAATTGTGGAAAACAGAGTGGTACAAAGGAATAATTGACGAGTGTGTCTAACAGGCTGATCTTCAGGATCCTCTCAGCATTTAGATGAAGCAAAGTTTTACGGACAGTGTATAATCCTGAGTGACTAAATGGTTCTCCTGTAGCTAATGTTTCAGTTAACCTAATGTCCTCTTTGAAGAGCTCCAAGGGACCCGATTGTAGAGCAGAATTAGTGCCTTTTTTAATCTCTGAATCTTCATCTGCACAAAATGCACATACCGAGTGTGTTTACATGTGCATTAGTGTGCTGGTTTTGGCCCTTATCCTGTTTTTGATTATATTCAGGTTATTCACATCCCTGTATACTGAACATAATCATAACAGTAACCATGTTGCTGATCATCTGCCTGCAGGTGTGTCTTATTTTTTCACCATCTCAGCCACTATGAGATGGTTCAGGAAACTGGATTAGATGTTTAAATGTCTATGTGAAGCACCTTGAATTGCCTTGTTGCTGAAATGTGCTATACAAATAAACTTGCCTTGCCTTGCCTTACATGCCACAGCATGCTGGTTTCTATCAGAGATCTCCAAATAATATATCCAGGTTTCTCAGAACAAGATTCAAGTCTTCTCCTGGTTTCTCAAACCAGGAAAAGCTGCTCACTTGTGCTAAACACAACTGAGATAAAATCCTGATCACTACTAGGATATTGGTGTCTATGTACACTTATTAGTGTATTTATTATTGAACAACATTTCTGTGTCAAAGTTCCTGTACTCTTGTATCAGTCTTTTAAATCAATTTAAATGTTTAAATGTTTAATTTCTGTCACAATTTACATCTATGAGGTATGCATTTTTAGGGTTATACTACAAATCTTTAATCCTGGCACCACTGCTTCCAGTTAAACGCACAAATTTTCTTTGACGTTAGTGTTCAATGAGATATACCGCACAAGCCGAAGAATATTGGACATGAATACAATATTTTTCACCAATACCAATATTTTTCAATAAGACCAAAAATTCTGTTTTATATGGACTTTGTTTTATATGTCTTCCTCAATTTTGATCCATTTTCAAATGAGCCACCCACTAACTTCGTGTGTTTATTACCCATGCTTCACTGGGCCCAATTTAATTTAATTAATTGTGTTTAAAGGAGCTTGACATACACAAGGGATCCTTTAAATACTCCATGCTACTTAGTGGAAAAAGCTCCTTCCTCTGTCCTTTCCGAATCCATTTAGTCTTGCCTAAAATCCTTAATTCTTTGGATTAATCTATATGGTGCCTTGTTTAATTTTTTTAAAACCAGTTTAATATTCATCCACATGACCCCCTACCCATGCTTTCATATTAATCCTCCTTCATCATCAAAATCCACTCCCTCCAACATCCAAATCAGCCTGTATCCACTTCCTACAGTATGTGCTCACTCCAGTCATTTCTCCAATCGATAACATCTCACTCACTCTCTTATTATCTACCTCTTTCTTTCCCATCTCTACTTCATTATTCATAAGGGGAAAGCACAGGTCTAATTAGAAGAGCCATGGTGGATTATAGGGCCACTTCTCTCCAGGGAAAAATCCTGCTGAGTCAACAGAAAATGTACATAGCAAAGGAAAAAAGAGTGACCCCACACTTTCACACCATATTCAAAAACATCATTCTTGCAACATTATTCATCTCAAATAAGTCAGTGTCTGCATGTGTATGTGAGTGCAGGTGAGCGGTCGAGCTATTAATGGTCGCTGCGGATTAAGTTTCCAATAATAGATTCCCTATTACAATGGTTGATGAGTTAAGCACAGGAGTGACAGCCTTATGCAACCATCAATTAGTGTTCGTGTGTGCATGTCCGCACATGAAACATGAGGAGAGACACTTCAAACACCAATATTACATCATTCTTATTACATTATTCTGTGTCCACAAAGCAAACAGTGACCCCTGAATCCACCTCAGCAGTCAAGTGTGAGTGGACCAATACACCTCAAATCCCTTTGTGTGTATCCTGCACAATTCATATAATAATAACAGTGCAATATGAAGCTCATGTAATGTAACGAACCATCATTTAATATAAAAAGGTTGTGTCCTTTCCCACAGAAATATGTCCTGTGCTTTTAGTTAGAAGCTTTTGTTTATATAATCAGGTATTGTGTGACTCCTACAGTATATTTCACCATGTGGCGTGATACTGTGTTTGATTTGAACATAAGTGGCAGGAAAAATTGCGGTCAGCAAATACATGCTGATGATTTGATTTGATTTGACTGGCTAACAGACAGAATGAGAGTGTGGTGGTCAGCGTGAAAGATTAGAGGACAGGAAAAACGCTACAAACTGAGGAAATATGTCCTGAACTTGTACACAACAACAACTGGCATTTGGTAGGTGCAGTAGTACTGTAGTATGTCATGCATGTGTCCTACCTGTTAGCCTTGAGGTTTTTGAGGCGAGCCTCCAGGTCATTTAGCAGGTTGACCTTTTTGCTGCACTGAGAACAGTAAACATCCATCAGCTCACCGGTGTAATGCTGACGCACCTTACGAGGAGTCTGGCCCGCACTGTAAACACACAAAGAAACACAGTTAATACCTGTCGATGCACTAAAAATACATCTGGCTTTTATTACATGTACATGTCTGAACATAGTACGTCCATTTGAGACACCTTTAGTGTGTAGCACAGAGAGGCTGATATAAAACCATATAACTGGTGCCAAGACACCTAGAAAATTGATCTAGCTATCCACTAAATAACACCGATAAAAACTGAAACTGAGAAAGAAAAAGATGTCAACAGCTGAGAAGAGAGAAAGAAAACCATCGATGAGATGATCAGTATTTCCTGGGATGAATTGTTTGCTACACAGGAGCCCAATGGAACCAATAGCACTTCATTTAGATGAAAATTTGAATCCATCAATATAATTCTAAGTCTCTACTTATGTTGTATCTCATTAAATGTGTTACATTAATGGACATCTTTTTCTTTGAATTACTGTTCTGTTGTACTTCATGCTGTGAACTTTTGCACATTCCGCTCAGAATACATCTCTAAAGCTATAGCTAAAGCTAAAGCTAATATTTTATTGTCAGTTTTCTACTGACTTGCAGTACTTCCTTTTTATATATATGTGTGTGTGAACCAACTTAGCAATAAAGTTGATTCTGGTTTATTGTGTTAAAGTATGTTGGGAAAGTACTGACACTCAAAGCAAGAGTGCAAGACAGTTACCTAATTACTAAATCTGTTGCCAAAACCATAAGGCATTCTCACTTGTAAAATTTTACATTAACATGTTAAGTTCTTGATTTTGCTAAAATTTCCAACAAGGAATCCCAATATTTTCTCTCAGCTCAATGTTTATGTAAATCAACACAGTTCACAGTTGAGTTTTAAAAATTGGAACCCCAAACACTCGATGGGTACTTTGGAGTACTGGGGGGGGGGGCATAACACAGCTGAAAACACAGAGAAAGAAGTGAAAACAAGAGTAAAAACAGAGCCAATAATGTACCGTCATTGTCAGGAAAAATGCGTTTTAATATTTACCTCAACAAGCATGATGGACGTTGTATTGCACCTCTTTATATAGTTTTTTTTTTAGTACCAAAAACTGTATTACGCTGGTCAGGAGGTATTTGTTTCAAAAAGGAGTACATTATTGAAAAAAGTTTGAGAACCACTGGCTTAGAAGGCACTATGCCCAAATTCATGAGTGCACCTTTAAGCCACTTCGTACTGTAGTTATTCAAACTTCTTTCCCATGCTGAGTTGTCTAAGACTTCTTGTAAATCTGGGCCTCATTTTGAATTTAAATCTCCATGCCAACTCCACTTGGCGAGTTTTGTCTGCTTGGTATGCGTGGAGGGAGCACGGTGCCGCATTGCCAGTCTATCAGCCGGGAGACTTAATCCCATTAAACACAGGCCTTTGATGAATATTAATGTGGCCTTAAGGGCAAAAGCTCCTAAGTTACACTTCTATAGTCAAGAATCAGAATAATATGAGTCAGGTAATGATTCTGGAGCTTGAGGAGAGGAGCCTCAACTCTGTAATATTTAATAGAGTTGAAACTACAGAAAGTGGTCAATGTCTTCAGACACCTACAGCTAAAATGTGTCATTATCTGCACTTCATAAAACACTCTGTAGACTGGTGCTGGACCACCAAACATTTACTACTGGACCTGGAGGAAACTTGATTATATGAATCAAAAAGCTTTTTGGGACAATTCTTCTTCTTTTTTCCAACCGAACTGTGTACTTTGCATCACAGTGACCCACCTGCTTCAGGCTGGCTACCTGAGGCTGCTGTTACGTGCAAGTTGAAATCTTGACAGAAAAAGAAAGTCAGTAAAAAACATCGTCTCCTCGAAGCTAAAGACAAACTTCCAAAAGTGAGCCAACGAGATGAAATTGCAAAACCTGAAGCTTATGAAGTCTGTTCAAACTCAGTGAGAAACAGTCTCATACTGATGGAGACAGAAAATAAATGCACACAGGGAAAGCACCTGTGTTGAAGCTGCCCTCTAATTGATGTAATTTAATTTGCACAGTAATTTGAAAAGCATTTGAAACAGGTGTAATGAATTTTGAAACGGTAAATAAAAATGAGTAAACAGCAAACTTGTCTAGTTCATTACTTTATATTCATGTATATTCATGTCATAAATAATAATGCCAATTAGATGCTAATCTGCATGAGAAATAAAAAAAAAAGGAAAATAAATTCAGTTATATAAATCATCTGCTTATTGTGCTCAATTTGACCAGGAACATCATGCTCACTATCAGCAGTTTTCATGGTAATTAAAGCTAATGGTGTAATAATTACCTTGACTTTGCAGTTCGTCTGCATTGTAGCACTCCCTGTCACACCCAAAACACTAGAGCGTCACGTGTGAATTGAAGTAGGTTGTTAGTACATGAGGTAATCAATTCATCATCCTCCACTTAGCTACACAGTTAGTGTGTGCAGTGCTCCTATTACTGTTGCAAAAAGTTACCTTGGTTAAAACGCAAAAGTGTCAAGGGTTCGAGAGGAAGAATTTAACAAACTTGAGTTTCTTTGGAGGAGGTAGAAAGAGGCATAAGATGTGTGTTTTAATATCTAAATGTTTGACTTTTATTGTGAGCTTGATCAGTGTTGGGTTACTCAGGAAGTGTAATCAGTTACTTTTTATTTATTCCTTTAAAAAGTAATACTATGACATTACTTATTACTTGATATCAAAAGTAATTACTTAGATTATATATAGAACTGTATTACTTTTGTACCTTGTCGGTGGCCTTGTGCTCCAAAGCTGAACTGCTCATCCAGTGAACCCAAAAAGCTGCTGTTGCTAGCTGTCCAGATGTCTGCTAGGTTGATAGATTCCATCACCGCATATTCTCTCTCTCTGAAAAGTATGCCTCTCTCCCTCACCCTCATTCTCCATCTTTCGTTTAGCTTTTAGGCGAGCAGCTGATGTCACCTGGCCTGACCTGCCGCATGTACACGTCATCATAAGATAACCTATCTAGGTCAAAAAGTAACTCAGAGTTATTTGGATTAGCAGCTGTAATGTAATTACTGTTTTAAAAATTGTAATCCCTTACACTACTCATTACTGGGTAAATTAATAATATTACATCATTATATCACTGAGTAATGCGTTGTACTGATCAACACAGCGATACCAAAAATAGCACATGCCACCACCATGCTGACAAGACCACAACAACACTATCAATACAAAAACAAAGGCTGGGAACCACTGCAGCAGCAGATCTATGAAATTATCAAGGCGTTGCACAAGAATGCAGGTTTCTCCCTAGAAAACCTGATCGTAATCCATCTGGTCTCATGATAACTTCAGGTTCTAAATGACAGTCACACCCATTTAAAACATGGAATTTACTGTATTAAACAGCGTCTGCCCTTTCACAGAGAAAAAATGTTTAAAAAGTGGTCATCATTTTATTGAGGTGGCACACTTCAACACTGTGTCAGGGAACGAAAGTGGCTGTAGGTCAGGAGGAAGGCTGGGTCGTCCACTAATCAGAAGACTGGTGGTTCAATTCCTGGCTGCTCCAGTCTCAAAGTGTCCTTGGGCAAGATACTGAACCCCAAATTGCCCCAGATGGCTATTCCATTGGTGTGTGTGTGTGTGTGAGCAATTGGGTGAATGTGACATGTAGTTATGACAGCACTTGGTGTAGTCACCTGTTAGCACTGTAACATGGTGATGTATTTTGAAGGCTTCATAAATTGATTATTTTTAATTGATTATTATCTTATACATTATAAATTATCAATCTAGCTGAGGAAGCTACAGTTAGGTATGATTAGATTTTTTTCAGTACCTTTGTCAATACAATGTTGAGGTTCAGTGGTGATGACAACGCTGTACTTTCATTCCAGCACCTAACTAGTGTCCCACTTCAAACCTGAAGAACAATATTTCTTTCTTTAACTCTCTCTCATACCTAGAGGGAACAGATGAGCCGAGGTCAGAGTATCCGTTGGTACGAGTCTCGTCGTCCGGGCAGGGGCTGCTGGGAATGTAGTCTGGTTCCTCCCCTTCTCCGTAGTCCTCAAACTGCTCCTCGTTCAGAGAAGCTGAGGAACGTGTCGATAGGTCAGAGGTCACTGAGATGCTGGTCTGACCACACCTGAGGAAGAGGGAGAGGTTGGTATTATACTTTCTTACTTACACTCTATATTCATTATCTTCTATCCTATCTAACATCCTCTTTCTTGATTCTGATATTATTATGTTCGTATTTTAGGTTTCCATTTTTAATCTTGCCTTCTATGTACTTTTGCATTATTGTATTTTTTCCCTTGTTTGCATTGCTGCCAATATTGTATTATTGCTTTTTGCACTATTACTTCTCTCACCTGTATTGAGGCAGATAATATCCTATCTGCTTCGACTGGACAGCAGTAGCTCATCACCTGTTGTTGTAAATGTGCTGTATAGATGAACTGACTTGACTTGGCCTCATTTAAATCAAGGGACTCCATAAGTCATTTGTTTCAGATTTGTTTCAGATTCTGATCTGAAATTAATGATGACACGCAACTACAAATGTAGCACCTGGTATATTATACTTTTATTTGAATTTAGAGGATACATTTTCCCAAAAATATCACTTGTAGACTGACATTCAGAAAAAAAGGAGTGGAGAGAGTGACTAGAGGACTTGGGCCTTGAAAATAATATTTTGATATTTTTAGACAGAGAAAGTCTGGTTGAGAAAACAACAGTGAGGACCATCAAGCTAAATAGAGACAGACATATGTCCGAAGGAATTTCACAAGGAGCTTAATCGAATGAGGACTAAAGTATGATTTAGAGACAACAAGACAGGAAAGCAGAAGTTAAAAAAAAAAGCTGGACCAGGGCTTACTTCTCCCCAGGGAAAAAGAGATCCCCCAGTGCGTCTTCTTTGTCCCCCGGTCTGACGAGGCTGTCAGAGGTGTCTGACCCTTGGGTGCTTTCCACAGCACTGTCTCTGTCTGATTCCCTCTCCCTGCCCTCGTCTGCCACCTCCTCCTCTGGCTCCTCCACCTCTCCCGGGAACAGCTGGCACTCAGGGACGGGGTCAGGAAAGGCCCGCGTGCACATGATGACCGGACAAACCGGCTCCTCCTCACCACCCTGGAGAATGACAGGAAGAAAGGAAAGGGAAGAAGAGTTTATTGATGAGTACGTACAAACAAACAAACTGACCTGCAAAAACAGAAACATCTCAGAGCTTGACTGCAGCTGTTATTGTGATGATGTTATTGTGATCACAGTGAAAACCTTGTTACACACTCTTGCATAGCATTATTTTTTTGCAATCAAATTTCCATAAATCCACTGAATTTAAAATAAGATTCTCCTTAAACTTTAGCAGACTTTTGAACCAGCTGCGCGTAAGTTCCGACTTAGATTTAGCATTAATTATTACTCACTTGTAATTTCTGCATTACTAAAATACAAGCAGTTGCTCCACAGAGATAAGTATAGGTCTAAGTAACAACATTAGTTACACACCTCGAGGGTGTAAATCATAAAATGTCATCAAATTATACTAACTAGTGGCCAAATAACATTTTTCTTCTGCCACACAGTATACTTCTTTCATTGATTGCAGCCATTTTGCAGCACAGCAGCATAAGTGGCTCATGCCAGCCAGAAAGCTATTGTGTGCAGTAGCCATGACGATAGAATGACGATGGCTACTTGCCTTAGTAATGGCTTTACATCCAACAAGACTGGGCTATATATCAATATTGCATCAACATATGATATGAGACTAGACTATTTTGTTCACTGATTAATTTAAGTTTTCAGTTCACTTTAAAAAATGCTGCTAGCAGCTCCCTGTAGTTTTTTTAAAAATGCTGAAAAGTTCACCAAGTTCAAGTTTTAATTAAATATATACTTAAAGGCATTTCAACAAAGTTTGATATGGGAGTTTGTGTTATTTTAAACTTTTACACAAAGATTTTTTACTGCAAATGTACGTTGATTCCAAATATTGGTTATCGATTTCCTGGCCCTGAAAAAAATATTGGTCAGTCCTAAGTTAATATCTCTTTAAAATACATCACATAATCCTGAAAATGTATAGTTTTAGACAATGGAATCCTTTGGAATTCATTAAAATAAAAATAAAAAAACTTTAGTTTTCGGGGAGCTGGTCAGAAATCAAGGTTGTTGCAAGTGTTGTGAGTAACACTTGTGGCTTCTGTTTCAGGCTGGATTTTCCATTTAGTAAATTCCTTCACAGTGGGAATTGTCTTAAGCTGACATATAGGGGGTCTAGAGGCCTGGAGGGGTGAAAGGGCAATAAGTCAAAGGTCACAGGTCCCAATCCATCTAGTTTCATTCTTCAACAACTCAAATCTTGTCTAACGCAACAGAGAACAAGGACTTATCTCAGCATGACTGAACAGCTGAAACACCCAGCAGCATAACGGAGGAGGGCAGGTGAGGAGGTAATCAGAGAGGAGACAGAGTAGGGTGTGCTGGATGGTAAGTAACAGAAAGGTGGAGAAATAAACACAATGGTGGTGTGGAGGCAGAACATGTACAGAGGAGGAGAATAAAGCTAACAAGTGAAGAGAAGTAAAAGAGGGCACAAGGAACAAAGACATGAAGGAATGAAAGAGAATAAGCGGTACAGTGTGAGGGTGAGATTAGACGAGAGCTGGGAAGAAAGATGTAAGAGAGGAAGAGAGATAACAGAGTAGCTTGGGGACAGTCAGGCCGGCATTAGACAACATTACAAACTACTAAAAGATTTCAGCAACTCAGATTCAGACAGCTTTCTGCAGTCAGCCTGACTTTCCATCCTTTAAAATCCGCTGATGTAGAAACCTCGGCTGGACAATGAATTTTCATCCCCATACTAGGGATTGAACATATGTGTGTATGTATAGTTTTGGGTGTCAACAAAATATACAAATAACTAAAATAGCATTTCAATCATGCATCTAAGTTGGGATGTTAATGATATACCATTTCTCTGGAGGTCACAGGTTTTTTCATGATTTGGTTTAGTCAGCTTTGTTAGACTAGAAATGACAGTAATTGGGCCCCATTTGACATTGTTTTGTTTGGTGGAACCATGTGTTGAATAAAGACAGGTGGACAAGAGCAGCTGTTTTGAACGAGAGCCTTATTCTTTTATTATTCTGTTTAAATTGTTTGTGCTTCATGAATAAATGTTTCATGTAACTAAAGTGCCACACGAATTGTAGAAATAAAGCTTAAACTGAGAAAAAGATTAATGATTAGTTGATTATTGAGTGTTAACATGTTCAAATATTAGTCCAGTAAAATGTACAAAATTTGCAACCCTACACTTAAATAATCAAATAATAAAACATGATTTATATTTGAACTCTACCTTCAAAAAAGAAAAAGTTAAGTGTAAAGTCTACAGTGATTTGTGTAACTTTTAATGGTCTGGGCAGGAATTAATAGTGGATACAGAGCAGGAGATTCAAAATTTCAAAAATTCAAGTCAAAATTGCATTGCATATTGCATGATTTTTCTTTAAAAGCTGGAATATACTTAATGTTTAATGGGATGAAGTCTAGAGAAATTCAAAGTTGGTCTTAAGTGTCTAATAAAAAATGAGAAAGTCATCAATAAATAAATGGGCTATAGTACCCCATTAGGCCATGCAGATTGTCCACGCAGATTCATAATAATAAATAACAATTAAGTTTGTTTGTGTCTATGAAATGAAAAAAAAACAACAAAAAAAACAAAAAAACAAAAACAAAACAAAACTGAGAAAGTAACTGACAAAGAATCATCCAAAAAGTTCTCTTGGATAGCTTGCATGCACTTTTGAGATGGTCTGTATATTCTAGGAGTTTTCAAATCTGAGACTGTGGTCCTCCCCTCAGACAAAGCTTGGAAAAAGGCAAAGGCAGGTAGTTTGATCCCACAGACACTCAACAATTGAGCCAAAATAGCCTAATATGGCAGTTTTACATAACCTCAGACAACACCAAATACATAAAAAGATCTGTCCCAATGCATTTATTTGTTTCTGATTCTGGGAAAGTGGGAAAAACTGTAAAATTACCCAAGACTGTATCTCTGAACTATCTCTTTAACCTGAAACTGATTGGATCCCCCTGGGGAGGCCCACCTCCCACTTTGAAAGCCTTTCACATATTCAAGTAAAAATGAAAAATGTGGTATTTGCAGGGAGTCCAAAACTCCCCAAGGCATGATTATAAATATAAACCCTTTATTAATTCATGGATCAGGATAAAGGATTTTTATATCTATAATCAGAGTGCCTCAGATTTTTCTGGACTGCCTACCAATACCACAGACTTCAATTAAACGCAAGCTGGACAGTCATTGTTTTTTAAATTTTTTTTTTAATTAATCTACTGCCCCTATCCTTGAAGAGCTTTGGATTTTTTTTACTGTTATATTACCAATAGTATTGTTTTTCAACCCAGTGCAGCAATGTCTATTTGTTTCTTCACGTATTAAAATAATTTGACTGCTGTTCACATTTATTCAGAGCAGATTATCTGTTCATATCAGAATAATGTATTCATATTTTTTACATCCCTACACCATATCCAAACAAACACACACACACACACACACACACGTTGGCCTGGTACACATGCCTGTGTACAACTAAAGTACCCATTCAACTCAGAAACTGAGCCTCTGTAGTGTAACAAAGAGCCAACGTGGGGTCTGGAGCTGAGTCACACTGAGAATAAAACCGAGGGTAAAGGTCTCTTAAGCATTCCTCAAACCATTCTCCTTATTTCCCTGCAGCAGAAAAAGAAACCGTGTGAGGCAGTCCCCCCATCTGTACTGCATCACAATAATTTAAAAAAATGAACAAGCAGACACAGCAGGGAAGTTTGACACCTACTGAGCTCACTCTGAGGAAGAGAGAAGATGAAGTTTTTCATATGTGGTGCTAGCTAGCATGATGCTGTATAAACAAACAATGTTAGAGCTAAGGTTGAATGATTCTGAAAATATATGTAATTGTCATTATTTTGACTGATAATGCAATTGTGATATCATTTTACAGATTTTTTTTCTTTACATCATTATTCTCATTTTCACTGACAAACATTTAAATGATTATTGTGTGATTTTTGCAGGGATCTGTACCCCCCCCCACCCACAAAAAAAAAAAAGATGTTGTCTAAAGTATGCATTATATGATGTGTAGGCCAGGATGTCTCTGCGGCATGACATATTTTGCCTTTAACAAATATTGCACTTCCTGCGTTTTGAAAACTGTAGTTGGCCATGTTGCAATTTCAAGAAAATTTCAATTAATTGTGCAGCCCTAGTCTAGCCAAGATACAGAACAAAGCCCCTCAATATAGGTTGAAAAGGTAAGAAATCCTGCTTATGGAATAAATTTCCTAATAATATAATGACATTAGTTGTTTAGTTAAGTGGGAAATTATCACTTTATTGCCAGAGTAACACATTATATTGTTGATGAAGTGATAATAAAATACCCATAGAATAAAATTAAGCTTAAATCTCTAACTATCCTTTCCATAAGGTTATTAATGCCTATGCTACTCTTATGCAACACACCCATTAAAGGCTGTATTTAATTACAACTTGACTACTCATTTCAAGGTATTTACAGAGGTTTATTTTCCTCTGTTCAGGTGAGTGTGTGTCACCTTCCTTTGACACACTCAAGTGTTCAGACTCACAATATGTACATTCAACTGTCAATCAAGAACCATTTTAAGGAGAACAGAAGCACATGTGCATGTTGTTTCTGGCAAAAACACTAATGGACAGTAATATCTTATCAGTGTGTGTGTGTGTGTGTGTGTGTGTGTGTGTGTTTACAGCATGCCTGTCTCTGTACAAGCCTGCTTCAGAACAGCCTGGGGGCTATAACTGCCAAAACATGAGCCTGCAGAGTGTTTTGAGCTGCTTGATTTTCCCCAGAGCACAAACACAGCCAGCCTGCCAAACAGAGTCCGACCTGCCACTGGCTTTGAACTGAGGACATCAAGATGTGCTGTGCTTTTAACTTCAGCGGCACTGCCTGAAGCCTGACGTGCCTTCACATCACCCTTTGGCTAATGGAGGACTTTTATCACCATTAAATGTTTGCTTGGGCCAAAACAGCTCTGTTAGTGATGATTTGTCAGCAAGTTTTATCAGGTGAAAAATATGTCTGAAGCCTTTCAATGTTTGGTCGCACACTTTATATTACCATACCATATATTACACAGCATGTTTTATACTAATGTTTTCTTTGTAGGATGGTATCTTCACACAACACAACACAACACAACACAACACAAGTCAAGACACTATGATGCCATACTCAATTTAACTTAAGACTCCAACATTTTTCAATTTTATGAATATTATTATATTTAATACTTACGATGACTTATGGTCAAAATGTTTACCAAAAACGAAGAAGGGACAGGGAACTATGCAGCTTTACATCGTTGCTCTGCACAACATGCATGCTGTTGGACATATGTCTTTTTTTCACATTTTGCTTTAAATAACATAGGGAAAGGATTTCTGATCTCTCTGTGAGTCTGTTGCTGTAGGATCTGACCTAGTTAAAGTCCAGACTTTCTATCATCTTTCCTTCTCCTCCTTCTCTTTCCAGTCTCCCAGGTGAGACAAAAGTCAGAGAAAAAAAGATGGAGAGATGAAGAAGACAAGAAAAATTCTCCTTTTCTGAGATGAGAAATTCAGGTTGAGTAGAAAGACCTTTGCTGTGTGTTTGTGGTCAATTTATGTGTTTTTGAGGAAAGCAATGTATGAATGTGTATACAGTACATGACTGCATGTTAAATGCACAGTATGTAAGTTTTTGCTGCTAGAGGTCTATATCACACCAAAACATTAACAAAAGATGTAGTTTGATGACATCCTCAAATAGTGTGGGATCATGGGAGTTGTTGTCTTCAGTGTTAAACAACCACCACTGCAGATAAAAATCTGTCTGCAGAAAATACATTTAGTCACCTTCACCAATTTTCATCCTCACTCTCTGACATATCTGGTGTAAAGAATAGGGGTAAAGAGTATATAATGCCACTGACAGGCAACCAAATGACATGTAGCATTACCTTGAATAAAATGACGTATTTCTCTGAGTTTGAACAAGGGCTGAACCGTATGCCAAAACCATCATTTTTGATCATTTTGCCAGATATTGCAATTGTGTAATTGACATATTTAGTGGAAACAGTCATTTTGACATTTTACTTTTTACTGAAAAAAAATAAATAAATACAACTGATGATGACGTGATTTTTGCTGGGGTCTGTACCAAAAAGAAAACAAAAACTCAAAAAAAAACACGATTTGTAGGCCAGGGCATCTCTGTAGCACCACAATGCTTCATTTAAATGGCATGTTGTGAAACATACCTTTATCAAAAAAAAAAAAGCAGCTACTGCACTCAGATATTGCTCTTTACCGTATTGTGATTTTGATAATATTTGTATTAATTGTTAATTAATTGACCTCAGTTGAACACTGCTGGAAATATTTGTGAAAATACAATATATACAGGGGTCTAGCCATTTGGGGGCATTTTAATGCAAAAATGTCACATATACATTTAACAACTACTACTAACCATAGGTGTATGTGTGAATGCTCCCTCTGTTTAGCTACCCCTTAAGTCGAGCCCCATTCAGGTGCTGTGTTTAAAGCTATGTTTCTACACATCATCAATCATCACTGAATTCCTCACATGTAACGGATTTATCACATGTAATTTATTACACGTCATGTGTGGCTGAATAAGCATGTGTATTCTCTCTGTAAACCTTCTCAAATACAGGTCAGACACTATTTACTGTAGACAGAAAGACTGTCAGCCCAGACTCTAATGGTAGAGAAACAGTTGTGAAGCATGAGGAGTTATGTGTGAGACAGAGTAACAGAGAGATTCTAACACAGCCAGGCTGTCTGGGAAAACTGTATTATTTACATCTTCTGCAGCTCCAATAGAAATGTGAGGTGGGGTGGGGAGAAAAGAGACAGAGACTGAAATAAAAGAGCAGCTAACGAGAGTGAGATCACCACGTCAAGTGGTGAGAAATAGATGGAAAGAATAAGAGAGAGGTGGTGAGCAGAGAAAAGATCTGAGAGACTAACTTCAAAAACACAACAGGCATGGCTATATATGTGTGCAACACTTGGGAAATATGTTTGAGGTAACTGGAAAATAATTTGACCTCATAATTAACTTTCAGTTAAGCTTGGCAGCAACATGTTCCTCAGCAGGGCAGAGATAGAAGTTAATATAATATGAATGACGACCAGCCACACCATGTTGACACAGTCCTGAAACTCAAAACGCTGACTAATGTATTTGTCATGCTGAAGTTGTTGAGCAACACTGCAAAGGATTACGATACAGAAACTGGTGAGATGTAAATTATGTTATTGTATTGTAATTACTGCTACATTTCTGGTTGCCAGGGAGGCTTCAGTATTTTCTCATTACAAAATGGAGCGTGTTTGTGTAAGAGAAAGATTTGGAACAAAACAGGTGAGTGGGAGGCAAAAGTGCATTCAGAGACACTGAAAAGTTTATCCTCCTACCCATGTTCATTTGCAATTTTATTTCGTCTGAATTTCCACTGAAATGACAGGTAGTCAAATGATTAACCTGTCCAAAATCAGGATGCAAATTTCGCATGGACCTAAATATCACAGATGTAAAGTTTGTTCTTAGGAAGTCAAGTCAAATTTAGTAGTCTACCGATATGGGTTTATCAATGACCAATGTCAATATTTAGAGAGCAGGCCAGCCGATGACTGACATATAATGCAAACACAAAAAATCCATGTATGATTCCATTATTGCATGCACATGCTTTCATAAAATATTAACACAGTGACAGTCAGGTATGCTCGGAAAATTATATAATTTTACTGTCTTTTAAACCAGGACAAGACAACAAGAGAGGAGAAATGGCAAAAGTTTACAGCAAGATACATGAGAGCTATAGTGCTGGGCTCACAACCTTAACAAAACTCACAAGAAGGAGCGCTAATATCATTCCACAGCAGCATCACTGACAAGGATGCCTGCAGATGCCAATTATCTCAAAATGCCAGATAAAAGACCTGATTAACTGGCTGAGTGATTCATTGGTCTATTACTACTGAAACTGACTATGGGAAACTGAATGTAGCTACATTGTCTTTGCAGGAGTAACATATGTATATTTAATAATAACAGCAGCCAAATCACAGGTCCAGAGGGGTATACTACGAAGGAAGCTCAACACAGCCAGGCTTTCTTTGCATGATCTGGATTGACAAAGCCTAAAACCGCAGTCAGAGATAACTGGTACCACAACAGTGGTTATGAACTTGCTTTGTTAACCCAGGCTCTCGTCTTCAGACTCTGTGCGCGCTCACATAGAAAGGGGCGTTTGTTGCGTCATTTGACTCTTCTTCCGCAAAAAGTGAAGCAATCATG
>JAJHUR010103955.1:1197-15559 GCA_027495735.1 Lutjanus campechanus
ATTATTATTATTATTATTATTATTTTTACATATGACTGTCTTTTGTACTTGTATTTGGTCTTAATGATCATTAATAATGTGTTCATTTTCAGGTGTAACACTGGGTTATAAAGGAAATGATACTGTGCAGAATGAACGTGAGTCAGACAGAATCAGTGGTGGTTTTAAACTACAGCGGCTGTTTAAAGACGATGACGAGGTCCTGGCAGGACGACTACCACTGTGAAGATGACGACAAGAAAGTTTCTTTCTTTCTGAGTCTGACTGATGACAGCCTTAAGTGCTCATGCGGGAAGATGAAAATGTTTTTCTGGAAGAAAGAAGATTATTGCTCAGAGACAGAGAGGGGTGACTCTGCACCGCTGTCATGCTGTCGTCGGCACTCTTTGTACCTTCTGTGCTTTTTGTTATTTTTCTACTCTCTGCAAAGTTTCAGCATTTTAGAGGATTCTTTATGTCCTTAATACAATTTATGATTTTAAGCCTGAAAAGCCCTTTGTACAAACTATATCACATATATGCAGACAACAATACCGTAACATAACCTACATGCATCAGATGGAGTAATTATTAATTAATCACAAAGCCTCTAATTAATTAGATTAATTTTTTTAATCGAGTCCCACCTCTAATTTTAATATGTATCTCCTTAATGAAAGTGTTTCGCAGTATGATGTCAGTGTTTTGAATCCATTTAACTACAACACATGGGGAACCATTAACCCTGACAGTGTCAGTGCCTCAGGCCCAATTCAAACTTTTCACTGTACAGTGCAAGAGGATCACTGAGAGCAACAACTCTTTGGTGCATCCAAAGGCTTAAACACTGGTTAAACTCTCATATTCAAATTTTTATGATGGACTTAAGTGTTAATTTCTGTACATGGTCTCTTCTCAGATAAAATGAACATGAAATATAAAAGCTGATGGGAATTTAATGCTACATAGAAACAGAAACAGGTGGACAATCATACAGCACAATGTGCTAAATTGCACCTATAGTGAAGCACCATGGTGTCACTGTTACCCAGAAGTTCCTGCCCATTCCCAGGTCATCCACCAGTGTCACTTTATCAGACACAAGGAACTCTTCAGTCTGTATGAGATGCACCAGCTATTTGGGTAACATTGATGTAAACCCATCGACATCAGGTGATAAAGCACCTGTAGTATAAAGAGTGAGAAAGTCAACGTATTTTGAAACCAAAAGTTTTAAGTTCCACAACTTAAGCAAGTGACTTAACGTAACATACTTGATTTAACCAAAGCCATGATCTTTCCCTAAACCTAACCAAGTAGTTTTGGTGCCTGAAACTAACCAAACTGCGACTGTCTCTTTACAATATTAACCATTTGTTAAAAAGGCTTTCTGGCAGCATCTGTCGGTGAGTCACTGGAAAATCAACCCAAACACAGAACATGAGAGCTGTCACTTTTTTTAAAAATCAAATTGAAACTACCATTTAACTGTAATAGGTCATACCCAGTGCTCCTGCTGGGCGTGTTCATAAAATTCATGATAAACACAACTGTTTTCTGATCTGCCAGCCTTTTCTGATCTGATTAATATTTCATCAGCTTTACACAATGAAAATGACTTGGTTGAGGCTGAAATCATGGTTATGGTTGAGAGAAACAGGAAGTGAACAGCAGCATTCTGTGTCATGGTAACACCAGTGTGAGCTAAAGTTCAGTTTGTGTCGTCAAAGAAAGTGAAAATTGCAGGTAAACACACCTCAACTCAACCAGGCAAAACATAAAAGAGGAGACGAGAATGGAGTTTCTTAACAAAGGGAACACTGGATTCAGATAGAAGTGTGTGTGTGTTAAAATGCCAGAGTTCAAACTCAGGACAGCAGTGACGACAGCACTGCTGTCTCATGGGTGGGAAAGGTTTTTGAATCTTTTTTCTTCTTCTGTGTATTGAAAGTTCATATTTTGTCTGTAAGGTTTGTCAGTCACACTGTTATCGCCGCTGAGACAGAGAAGGATGAGAGGTTTTCGTGTGTTCTCTTCCCGAGCTGGCACGCCGTCCCTTTTTGTATTTCAGCTGTCTTTCATCAGAGACAGGAGGACACAGCAGAGGAGGCTCAAGTGGGATTCAAACAGAGGACAACTTGGGGAACATGTAGCATCAGAGGTCTCATTGTACTCTCATCGTTACACAAACGTGGCTAAAGCTAAAGCTAGGCTCAGAATACAGGAGTTAGAATACACCATCTAGGAGGAGAAATCTGGTCTGGTCCTCGGTAGTACCGGTGTTTTGCCCAGATTTTCTGGGAACATGAGGGAACTTCCAAGAGTTTAATCTAGAACACACACGGGGAGTTTAACTGAGAACCTTTTTATATTACAAGGGTTTTATTTAGAACACACTCAGGGGGTATTCTTTTATATTCCAAGGGTTTTATCAAGAACCCATGAGATGTCAACCCAGAATTCTAAGAGCTTCATCTAGAACCTCCCCAGGGGGTTCTATCAAGAACCCTTTTATATTATGGTGCAAACAGCAAGCTGTTGCAGTATGTCAGTCTCCATTTTGTTCACCTGAGGTGCTGCATTGCCTCCTCTGGCTCAATCATCTTCTCTCCTCATGTGCATAAAGCAACTCAATTTCAAAATCAGCTACGATTTTAAAACTCATGTTGTCCTGTTGAGCTTAACAGCTGCCATTTTGCACACCCAGCAGTTACGGAGCAACATTATCATTCATGTAGAGTCGTGTTTGTTGACGGATTTAAATCCAATATTCACTCCTCTTTCAGTTCGTTTTTTTTTTGTCTCCACCAACTCCTGAGGAAAATATCTCTCTCTGACGCTTTACTATGCTCACCAGCTAGTCTCTAACTGTGTCTGTCTGCAGCTGAGCAGGTAGCGTGCAGTGGGGTTTTTCAGAGCTTTTTCACTAAACACAACTGCCTGTCGAGAATAATCACATTTAACCATAAAGTAAAGTCGATTCTGGTTCTGTTAACAGGAGGCAGGTGGATACAAGTTTGGTAGCTAAATTAGAATTCTCACAAAATTCATGCACTGTATAAACCACCGTTAACTAAAAGGACTGTAGATTTGCAGTTGAGAATTCTGCACGGTGTGGCTGGCAGTGCTTTGTTTCTGTTATTAACCTCAATGAAAGTGATAACTGTCCTTTCTGCTTGCAGAGAGAAACAGTTTTTATCTCGGCTTTTTGGACTGTGACAGACCTTGCTCCCTGTTTCAGCTGCTGCAGCAGATGGTTCGGGGTCAATGCATGTGACAAAGAGAGAGGAGATGTGCCCACATTAAGGTTTTATTAGAAATAAACTAACAAAACTATATACAAAAGTATGAGGTGTGGAGATGGAGGTTAGTGGAATGTGTGGGTTAGTAAAGATTGTGCTTGTGTAAGTGTTGACAGCAGCAGAAGACAAAACCAAACCAAAACCCAGGTGATGTGAAAGCTAGGAGAGAGAGAACAAATGAGATAAGGCAGGTACTTCAGGCCTCCACAGGTGCCACCACGTTGCCTCAATGACCCTCCTTGACTGCAGCAGGAGCTCAGGTGCTGGCACAAAGGGTGGGGTCATGACAAGAGTCTTGAGCTTTTAGCAGCACATTTAAAGATACAGTCAAAAGAGTGACATGTGACATGTCAGCTGATTAATTTTATTTTGGGTCAAGCAAAAATGGCGACCTACCTCAGCAGAGAAAATAAGATAAATGGCTCTTTGGACTTTGGTAATCAACTATCAACCTGGTCTTCAATGTCCTGACAAAAGTGGTCCAGTAATCAGAGGTGGCAAAAGAACAAACATTCTATAGACAGACAGTGTAAAAACTCTGGTAAAAGTACTGATTCAACATATTTACTCAAGTTAAAGTGGAAAAAGTACGGGCATTGAAATGTACTCAAAATATAAAAGTAAAAAGTCAGACAGACATTTCTGCTGGCTGAATTATCTTAATATAGCATGAGGTTCAGTTAGCTTTGTGCAGAAACAAACACCACTAAAGCATTGCAGCTTCAAAGAAAATCAAAGACAACATACCAAAAATAATGAACATTAATTTTGCTCCTTTATGCAAATCAGTTTTCAATGTCCGCAACAGAACTTGAAACATTATGATCAACACGAGAACACACTTAGATCTCCACTTTTTTTTCTTTTGTTAGAAATTCCCTCTTCTCTACAAGATGACCAAAGCCTTTGTTCAGCCTCAGCAGGAGCTGCTATCAAAGTTCTTTGAACCCTTTTAGGTTCAAATCAGTCTTTATGGTTGGAAGGCACCGTGCAATGATGTAAAATAATAATAATAACGATCAATAATTCTCTTACAGTAAATGCATTAAAACTAAAGTAAGGAGTAGAAAGTATTATATGACGTGGAGAGTAAAAGTAAAAAAGAAGAGTTGCGTACTGTTCACAATTCAATCACCAATATCGACGCTGATACCTGGAATTAGGTAACGTTACCCTCAGAGCTCCAGTTCACGGTATCTTTGTGGAGCGAGACCGTTTCAGTCAGCCATTCAGAAGTCTGTTTACAGATACTGTTTGCAAACTGAAAGCTCATTCTTACCTGATTATGTGCAGCATGTACTGTATATGTTCCCTACACTAACTTGACAGGGAGGGAGAGGGAGGTGGACTGGCTGCAGCTGCACAGTGGCTGTGTGTCACTCAGCTCCAGTTCAGTGTTCAATACGTTAGTCGAGGAATATGCAGCGTCCCGGCGCTGTGAAACAACCTGAGACGGTGTCAGACTCATGCCATCCATTCTGTCAAATTGTAGGTTTCACCACACATTCAGGGGCAGGGGTGAGATTATCATGACCAGCCAAAAGAAAATGTGCGCCAATGTCGCGGTTTTGAGTCAGCAGTTAAAGTAAAGTTAATAAGTTGTTGCAGTCTAAGTCCCAGTCTTAATTTTTATCGCAGGTGGCAACCAGCGTTACAGCGCATTGCTGCCACCTACTGTGTTGGAGTGTGACTACACTGTTAGTGTAGGCATGAACAGTTATATAATGACTTGACTCGCTAACCTGTGGAAGCTGCTTCTTAGATGGTTTGTTAGTTGAACCAACTGTGAACTAGCAACTAGCACTTGGTTCTTGTTGGTCAAAAAGGGGGATCTGTGAGTCCCAGGTGACGAACTATCGCACAGTGGTTTTAACATGAATCAGTACTTGGTTTGGTAACCAACCCTATGTACGCAAATAAAATTATTTAGTAGTTTTCTTCCCACCATATGCTTGTGGAAGAGTTCACAAGCATATCTTAAAAATGTTTCATATTTTGTTGTAAAGAATGACCTGGTGTTTGGATTCAATATGAGCTAAATTACATTTTTTATTTATTGGCATTGTTTCATTTTCTTCTTCCGTTCTTTGAAAATACAGTGTCATTGTGTTTAGAAAACCCTCTCTGTGTCTCTGTGGGGTTGAGCTCTCTGGTGGGTGAGTTCCTGTTTGCGTCTCTGTAGTTTTCCCAACCTGCTGGTTTTGAATCCACAGGTCGCATCCCTCTACAGGGTGTGCGACTGTGTGGAAGTGTGTGTTGCTGTGCATTTGTGTGTGTTACTGTGTCTGTATTCTTGCTGCTGACTTCAAAGGAGCACCAGACTGATCCTCCCAACACGACACTAATGCCTCCCTTCCCTCTGTCCTCTGCTGACTCCTCATGTCATCTCCTCTCCTGGCTTCCTCTCATCTTCACCTCCTCTCTTCCTCTTTTTTCTCACACCTACCTCTTCCCTCTCTCCTGTCCTTATTTCAACTCTTCTTTGTTCTCCGTTCTTCTCCTCCTCCTCCTCTCGCCTCTTTTTCCTCCTTCTGAAATATTACTGGCAGCACCTCGTCTTTAGGCCCTTTGTTTTTGATTTATTTCTCTCCTCTTTTCTCTCTTCAAAGCTTCTCTGCCTCTCCTCCTCCCTCCTATCTGGGGGAGGCCCAGCTCCACTCTGCTCCCTTCTTGGGATTAAAAACAGTTCAGAACTTGTGTTTTCCACAGAATTTTGCCAAAAGGGACGCAGCAGGACACAATGCAGCAGGCCAAAACTTCTAACTCTGTACATGTGTCTGTTTACAAGCCTGGACATGCTTTCCTGTAATCCCACAGCTTTCTTACTGCAACACTTGTGTGCTGGTTTATCTCTGAAGGCAACAGTAGAGGAAAAGAGAGTTGAGATGGTAAAGATGCTAATACAGTGGAAGTCAGTGAGTATTACTCTGCACTCCCTCAGCAGCCAGTTAAGGTGCCCTTGGTCTGACACAATATGCTGCATATTTTGTGAGCAAGTGGTTTAATTTACTTTTTATGGGCCATATTACGATATGGGAAGTCAAAGTGAACTCTGAGCTTGCAGAAAATTTACGAGTTTGCGAATACATGAAGAGGGGGGCGTTCATATGAACTCTTCTCGTGAACACAAATGCAAACCCCGTTTGAAGGCAGCAAATCATCAGGAACAGTTTGAACAGTGAGAGTTCAGATGGGTTGTTTATGTTCAGTATCTCCAACATGGCTGACCTCCAGACCGATGACATGCCGTGAAACACTCAGACATGGGAGTTATAGAATTTTTCTGTAGAGAAACTTTGAGCTGGATGCCATGGCTGACCCACATGAGTACATCTTCATCTGCGAGCAGGGTTCAGGTAACCTGACATGCCAGATGGTTTGTTGCACAGAATCAACTGGGAAGTCCCACTCAGAAACTGGAAAATAAAAAAGACATGGCAGGTGATTCGATAAACCATCTGTCTATCACATCTCACATGGGCTAACTTCAACCAATCAGATCAATAAACCATATGACGTAGTAGGAGAGTTACCTTGCGAGGTGGCTGGGTTCGCGAGATCACACGATACTCCTTCCTTTATAACAAACCATCCAGCATGTGAGGTTACTACCAGCGGAGAACGTCTCTAAATCAAACTCTTGCTAAATCCAGCCGGGAGACGAGTGAAAACACTTTTTCCATTGAGAAAAGCCTTCACTGCTGTTCTTTGTACTCTCAATGGTTTATCGAATCACCTGCCATGTCAAATACTACTCAGTTATACTTCTGATATAACAGACGCTATCACAGCATCTACGCTGACCTTTTCAGTAGCCGCCATTGTTTGTTGGAGATAAGTAGCTTCCATGGACACTTCTCTCTGAGGTCACAGCTAAAACCTCTCCCATAGCTGCCAGTAGTCCGGACACAAACTGATAACTTGAAGACTGGTAAGATGGATTCTCCAGCTGTCTCACAAGGTAAAGTTTCCATTGTGCTGCACTGCTTCATGCCTGGTCCAGTGACCTTCCCAGCTTCACTTTTCCTTTTTTGCCAGCATGTTCCCCATTTCTGAATCCGATTGAAGAAATTTTCTCTTCATGGTCACAGGGAGTGTAGGCTGCAGCCCTTCCTAGAGGCAATGGTGGACGCCTGTGGTGATGTGTCTGCGGAGTCCAAGGTTGGACAAGACACACAAGGGCATTATTCCCACACTGCCAGGAAAGAGCAAACAGAATACGTGATGAAAATGAAATTTCATGGCCTGACCCAGACCTGAGACAGGATGATGAGAACACATGATACTGAGTAATCTGTACATTTGCTGCATTTTGAGATCAACCTTTTGGAAATTGGGTATTTTAATGTGCATGTCTTGTCTGTGTGACATTTCAAAGGTCAGGTTTCTAACCAAAAGTGCTCATACAGTAGTATTTTCTTATCCAGTAATGTAAGAGGTATGCCTCTTCAGACAGTACTGCCAGTAGACAGATTTTTAAATTGCTTTTCTTGACTCAAGGTTTACAAATGTAAAACTTCCATAGATCAAAAATGATCAATAAAAAGTCTTAATTGACCTTGTTTGCAGTTTGAGGTGTCCTGCTAATAGTTTTACAGACTTCTCTTTCATAATAGTGGCTTATGGAGAAAATGGTATTTGGGCTAAGGGGAATTTTTTTGCTGCAATACCGTGAGTGTCCACTTGGAAAAATTGGATGCAAGGCTGAGCAGAAATGTCCTGACCAGGTTCTATTATACCTTTATATTTCTGACACTTTTCTATCAATCCCAGCATTGCCTTTTTTCTAGCGATTTGCGCTACAGTAGCTCTTCTCTGTGGGACCAGACAGGCTAGCCTTTACTCCACAAGTGCATCAGTGAGCCTTGGGCACCCATGACCCTGTCGCTAGTTCATCAGTTGTCCTTCCCTGGACCAGTTTTTGTTGGTACTAACCACTGCATAAACTGGGAGCACCCCACAGTTTTGGAGAGGTTCTCACCCAGCTATCTACCCATCACAATTTGGCTCTTGTTAAATTAGCTGATCCTTGAGCTTGCCCAATTTTCCTGCTTCCAACAAATCAATTGCAAGAGCTGAGTGTTCCCCTGCTGCCTGATTTATCCAACCCCTTAGACAGGTGCCATCGACAAACTGTCAAAACTCTGCGCAGCCAACATTATCAGAGTGCTTTTAGTACTGAAATATGTTCTTGCAGGTGATTCTTTCAGTTTATTCTCACATTTCCATAGTTTTGAAACTCAAAGACTCTTAGTGAAAACCAGTTAATGTTTGGTTGCTAATGTGTTGTTAGCACATTGCTAATGTTATGTGACAGCTGTAGGTGAGACACTTTGATAAAAATGTTCCTCAAACAGCCTCTCAGCACTCGACCTTGCCACAAGGAAAGATTCTCTGGACTAAATTCAACTTCTTTTTTTTTCTCATCAAAAGACTGCAAGTCACCATGGGAGTCCCTAACCATATCAGCAATCACCCTGTCCCTCTGCACACACACACACACACACACACACATGCTCATACATGCATATACACACAAATGCACATCATGCACAGAGGCACAAACACATCAGCAGTAAATTGCTGTTGATTCACTCCCGTATACTGAGTGACTCTGAGTCACAGTCCCCCCAGGCGCTCTCTGATTGGCTGGGAGATGTCAGCGCATGTGTGTGTGCGTGTTGCCCGAAGCACCCTAATAGGTCTTGATAAGAGTCAATCAGAACGGAGCGAGCGAGAGAGTGAAAATAAAGACAGATTGACTGCAGAGAGACCGTAGGCGAAAGTCAGACAGTCACTGAAGAGGGTGAACGGATGAACTGCGATGAGAGAGAGACATGGCAAGTGACTGGCAGAGAAAGAAAGAGAGAGAGAGAGAGAGAGAGAGAGAGAGAGAGAGGGTTAGAGGGGAAAATTACCGCTCGCTCAGACTCCCGAGAGGAAATGATGAGGAGTGTCCACGTCAACGAGAGCTGACACCTGTTCTCCCACGCACACACACACACACAGATACAGTAGTGAGGAGTAGCTTGAAGGGGTACCTGAAAGCTCTCCATCAGCGGGATGTGAGCAGTGACAGCAGCGATGACTCCAACACTGCCGATTATGAGCCGCAAATACGTTCATTAATAATTCTACAGCACTGAGGCGGTTATCACATGTGACAGTAACAGATGTTTATCAGCTCTGACAATTAAAAGACAAATTTTTCTGTCACAGTTCAGTGATAAAGAGATTTATTGTACACTCTGTGGCCAAGACACGACATGAAACAAAGCAGTTTTTCCCAAATCTCAAGCAGCCACAGACATGGATTGTCTTGAATGTGTTGAGGATGGACACAGAATATATTTAAGGGCAGAACGAACAAAACAAATCTGAAGATAACAAATATAACCAAACAAAATAAAATAAATGAAATAAAAGTAGTATATTGACCGTCTCCTAACTTACACAGGAGAAAACAGCCTTAAATGTTAGCTCTAAAATGGAAAAAATAAACTTTGTGCACTTTTAGAAATAAGGGGTCCAAAAAGGTTCTTCCGGAAGGACTGAGGTTCTGCCCAGAACTGTCTGCTTCTGAAGAACCCTTACATGAAGAAAGGGTTTATTAAGGGTTCTTTGTATTAATTAAGACCTTGTTCAGACAAAGAACTCTTTTAGGAAGAAAAGCTTCTTCAAAGATTGTTCAAATCCTTGAAGAACTCTTTCACCAAGGGTTCTTTGTTCCATAATATACTGTTAAAAGGTAGAGCCTCCTGGGTAGGTTCTATGTAAGACCCTTGGAATATAAAAGGGTCCTTCATAGAATCTTATGAGTGGGTTCTAGAAAAAAAAACTTGGAATATAAAAATGGTTCTCTTCAGAACCCTCCTGAGCAAATTCTAGATAAAACCCTTGGAATATAAAAGGTTCTTGGTAGAACCTCGTGAGTGTGTTCTAGATAAAGGCCTTACAAAAAGGTTGTTGGCAGAACCCTGAGTGTATGCTCGCTAAATCCCTTCGAATATAAAAGATTCTTGGTAGTACCACCTGAGTGGGTTCTGGTTAAAACACTTGGAATATAAAAGGTTCTTGGTGGAACCCCCTGGGTGGGCTCTAGATAAAACCCTTGGAACATAAAAGGGTCCTCAGTAGAACCCCTTGGGTGGGTTATAGATGAAATCCTTGGATATATTAATTAAAAGTTCTTGGTAGAACCCCCTGATGTAATCTAGATAAAACCCTAAAAATACAAAAAGGTTCTGGGTAGAAACCCCTGGGTCAGTTCTTGTTAGCACGCAAAAGTGAAAAGTTTCTAGACAGAACCCCCAGAGAGGATTGTTGGTGAAACCATTCCATAACAGAAGAGTTCTCTGTAGAACCTCGCATCGGGGGTTCTGGGTGAAACCCTTCACAGATGATTCTAGGTATAACCCTTTATATTGGGTCCTAGGTAGAGTTCTCTAAAGGGATTCCAAGTGGAACCTTTATAAAAAAGAAGTTCTACTAGGAACCAAAAAGTGTTCATCAGTGGGGCCATGCTGAAACACCCTTAATGGTTCTAGTTAGCACCTTTATTCCTGATAGTACACATGTGGTTTGTGTGATGCTTGATGCTCAGTGTGGTTTCATTAACTCGGTTCTTCTACAGGAGAACTTTGTGTGGTTCAGCTTGTTTCACTCTGACCTGCAGCTTGTAAAACAAGACGTTCACAGGAACAGTTGAGCCAAACTAAGAACACAGGAGCTCCACTAACCTCCTGTGACCTCTGTGGTCACTTAATGATCGTGGATACGTGTCTGCTGGTGTGTGTATTTTGTTCTTTGTGTCTATGACTCTGCGGTTTCTCAGTTAGAGAGTTGTGTGTTTGTGAAAGATCCTGCGTGTTTCATAAGCTTCAATAAATCTATTCATTGTGTGTTCAGTCCTGTTTGGTCTCTGTTGTATTTTGTGCTTCATAATGAACCACACATTTTCAAGGCAGGTCAGTCTAGTACCTGAACTCTTTGAGCCACGCTGTTGGAACACGTGCACAGTGTGTCTTGACATCTTCTTGCTGAATTAAGCAGCCGTGTCTCTGAAAAAGACGTCATCTGGATGGCAGGATGTGTTGCTCCAAAACCTGTATTAATGGGGCCTATTGGGACCCCCAGACTGTCACAGATGCTGTCTTTTGAAGTTAGTGCTGGTAACAATCTGGATGGTGCTTGTCCTCTTCAGCCTGGAGGACACGACGTCCATGATTTGTGAAAACAATCTGTTCTGTGGGCTCGTCAGACCACAGCAGATTTTTCCACTTTGCGTCAGTCCATCTCAGATGAGCTCGGGTCCAGAGAAGTCTGCAGTGTTTCTGGATGTTGTTGATATATGTCTTTCTCTTTGCATGTTAGAGTCTTAACTTGCATTTGTAGATGCAGAGACAAACTGTGTTTACTGACAACAGTTTTCCAAAGTGTTCCTGAGCCCATGTAGTATCCTTTATACAATTTTGAGCGGTCAAAGGTCACAGACGCTCAATGCTAGTTTTCAGCCTTGCACCTTACGGGCAGAGATTTTATGATATTAAGGACTGTAGATGGTGAAATCCCTACATTCCTGCAGTTTTGTGTTGAGGATCATTGTTCTTAAACTTTTGGACTACTTACCCACGCCGTTTATCACAAGTGAGAAACTCTCCCCGTCCTTGCTTGTATATGACTGAGCCCTTATGCACCCAATCATGATACTGTCAACTGTTACCAATTACCTTGACGTTCCAAAAGGGTGTTTTTGGAGCGTTCCACAACTTTCTTTTGTTTGTCCTGACTTTTTTGGCTCATGTTGTAGATTCAGGATGGGTTTAGTGAGTTGAACAATAAATATCTTGTCTTTGCACTATACTCATTTGAATATAGGTCAAAAAGGATTTGCAAAACGCTGAAATCTTTTTCTAATTAAGTTTTTTAAAATGTCTCAAGTTTTTTGGAATTGGGGTTGTACAATCTGTAACTGTTTCCTTTGATTTTTTCCCCCAAAACTTTCCACTCCGTACACTATTTGTTTACATAATGAACACAGTACCCTGCTTTCTTTCTTGTTATGTGTTATGGTTACAGATTATTTGTGCTCTGGTTGTGTGCTTGTATTTTATTTTTTTTTTCCATTTCCCTGTTGACTTGTTACTCTTATTGCTGCAGTGACCTTCTTTCACAGCAGGATCAATAAAACAAATCTTTTCATCTTTTAAAGTTAGCAAACAAATCATACACCCTCCAAATGCATTTAAATCTCACATTTAAATAGCTATCTCCTCACAGTAATCGTATCAAAGCTCCAGAGTGATCAAAAAGTGCCAAGAATATCAGATGAAATATAAACAAATCCAGCAAGTGGGTCCATCAAAGAGTGATGCAGAAGTGGAGAATGCTGATAAACACAACATTTTGAGTCCAGATAAGATGATATTAAAGCAGAAGTGGCTCTATATGAAGGTTTTAAATACACAATATCATTTTTTTCTCTCTACCAAGTCTTCATCTGATGACCTCCATGTGGACCAGCTGCTCCTACACACTGACAGAAGCCAGCTGAGGTGATGTGAGCACCTGGTAGGCCTCCCTCTGGAGATGTCCTGGGCTCGACCCTACAGGGAAGAGACCCCCAGGGGCTGATCCAGGACAGGCTACAGGGGGAACAACTCCCATCTGTTCTGGGAGCACACGATCCCGGAGGAATAACTGAAGGAAGCTGCTTTAGTACATGACGGCAAGACTGCTCATTGTGTCGTAACATTGACCTGGAAGAGTGGCTGAAAAATGGATAAATGGACACCGAGCTAAAGAAAGTCACTCAGAATTTTGAGGCACTTACAATAGATGAGCAAATGGGAATTACAAAAATGCCAGAATATAGCTGTTAGTGTCAGTTTGCAGATACAAATGATGACTATTAGTTTAAAGTCTTGGCTTGAGACTAAGTGCGGACCTTCAGCATGTGTGCTGAGGGGAGTTTTCCATCCAGCTGAGCGGCTGAGTTTAAAAGTTTTGGCACTACTTTCTTTAGTTCTTGTACAAAGTCACTGTGGTAAGAAAAAGACAGGAGTCTTGTCTATTTTGATGCCCCAGTAACCAAAGTGTGTCAAACTCAAGAGCAAGACCTGCTCATGGATAAGATGAAGCTAAAAAGACTTTGACCAGGTCATTTGTCAGACTAGAGGTCAGTAACCAGCAAGCAGTCAGTGAAGAGAAACAAAACCAAACAGGGATCAAGCAGAGAGGCAAGAACAAAGAGCAGACGGGTTCAGAGAAGAAAAGGTCTGGTTTATAAACTGAGAAACTAACAAGGGAACGAGAGGCAGGTGTACAGGTGGGTGGGGCCGTCAGGTGACAGGATGTGTTATCTCCTGAGGGCAGTTACAGGACAAGAGAGGATGGACAGACTGAATATGTATATATGAGTTAATATGAGATTGATGATGTATTTAGACCAAAAACAGACCTACTTTAAAAAAAACAACTAAGGGCCGTGATGGTTTAGGTACCAATGAGAAACTGAAATTTCATCCCAGAAATCCAGTTTGTTCACATGTCACATCGGCATAGGGGTGAGAACATATTGAGGGGATTATCATCTAGGGGTAGAATATCGCTTTAAGGAAAGAGGAGTATGGGACACTGTCATGAGTAATGTGCGGTCAGGTCACCCTGTCCTGATAGTTAACAGGAAAACAACTAAATAAAGGATTGTGGGAGCATCACTGTCTGCAACTCATTCGGGAAGGAAAACATCAGATATGTCAGACATGTCTCACGTAGTGCATTGCTAGTCTAAAGGTAACAGATTAGATCATTGTCTGAAGAAGGTATAAGAAGGTAGGCAGTGAGAAGAAAAGTTAGTTGCAACTCGGTCTATTTGTGTACTGCTGTGTGCAAATAAACCTACTGTGGATTGAACTGCACTCTGCTTCTGTCGAATTCTTCAAGTCCTTCTCAATTAATTCAATGTCAACCCATGTGAGGTCTTGTGGTGCCTCACTGTGTAATTATTTTTTAGTTATTATTGAACAGTATAGCATAGTTAATTGTAACGGTAATTTCGGGCGAGGAAAAATCCACCACAA
>JAJHUR010103961.1:0-20065 GCA_027495735.1 Lutjanus campechanus
AGTCAGGACACAAGAGAGGAAAAGAAACATCAATACATAGAAAAATACTAATAAATAACCCAAATAAACAGCTCTAAAAAAAGAAAAAACAGGGTAAAAACAAGTTTAAAACCAAAATAAATAAATAAATAAGTAGTACCTCTGCAGTATGTACAAATTGTGCAAAATTATGTGCAAAATCTCTACAGCTTGTTCAATTCAATAATAGCAGCAGGAACAAAGCTGTTTCTGTAACGTTTTGTTCTACATTTGGGGACTAGAAACCTCCGTCCAGAGGGAAGAAGCTGGAACTCGCTGTGTGGAGGGTGGGAGTCATCATTTAAAATAGAGGAAGCTATCCGCTGTAACTGTTTGGTATACAGGGATGCCGGAAAAAGCTGTGACTCACCAATCAGTCGAGAAGACCATTTAACTATTTGGTTTAAGGCATTTCTCCCTTTCAAAGACGTGTGACCGAACCATGACAACAGGAAAAAGATAAAAATAGATTCAATAAAAGCACGATAAAACATGGTCATTATAGTTCGGTCAATGTGAAAGTGCGAGAGTTTCCTCAAACAATACAGACGCTGATGACCCTTTTTACACACAGCTTCCAAGTTTGCTTCAAAGTTCAATTTTTCATCAATAACAGTCTCTAGATATTTGTAAGATTGCACAAACTCAATGGTCTGACCTTTGATTAAAGTGGCTTTGTGCGTATGATTTTTCCTCCTAAAATCAATTACCATGTCTTTGGTTTTTAAAGTGTTAAGTTGGAGATAAGACTCCTCACACCAATGCACAAAGTCATCAATCACAGGGCCGTGGCTGCTCTCATTTTCCTGAAGCAGACTGACAATAACAGAGTCATCCGCATATTTTATAATGGATCTGTTGTCATATCTGCTCCGGCACATGTCTGTGTAGAGAATAAATAATAAAGGTGACAGCACACAGCCTTGAGGTGAGCCAGTGGACGTGCACTTAAGGTCTGAGAGGATACCATTTACTCGGACTCTCTGTGTCCTGCTGGTTAAAAAGTCGAGAATCCAACCCACTAGATTTTTACTTAAATCAAACTGTTCAAGGAGCCTTCTGGTTAAAATGTGAGGTTGGATTGTATTAAAAGCAGACGAAAAGTCCACAAATAAAAGTCTGGCATGTGTCCCATTAAAATCCAAGTGTTTAAGAAGCATGTTTAGCAGAGTGAGTGTCGCATCCTCCACTCCTCTGTGAGGCCTATATGCAAATTGCATGGGATCCAAAGTATGTTCAGACTGCCTTAGAATCTCAGACCTGACCAGTTTTTCAAACGTTTTCATTAAAACTGAGGTCAGAGCTACTGGTCTGAAATCACCAACAGTTTTAGGGCAGTTGAATTTAGGGACAGGGACAACTACAGCATCTTTCCAGATGACAGGTACGTGTTGTGTCTGTAGTGACTTATTATAGATATAATGGAACACAGGACTCAATTCAGTAGCACAAGATTTCACTAAACGACCACAGATATTGTCAGGACCATGACTTTTGTTAATTTTTACAGAGCAGAAAGCCTTATTGACATCCTGAAGGTCAATGTTAAAGTGCTGAGTGTCCTTAAGTTTATACCTCAGTTCCTGAAGTTCTTTGCTAAAATCAAAAGCATCAAAACGACAATAAAAACAATTAAAAACATTAGCAAGATCAGAATCTGAGTCAAAGCCGTCTAAGTTGATACGAGCGCAGCTCTCAGGGTTCTGGAGGCCTGCGATAGTTTTCATACTTTTCCAGGCTGAACCAAGTTTGTTTGCAGCCATTTTTCTCTCCAAATCTGATTTATAATTTTGTTTTGCTTTTAAAATTTAAATCTTAAGCTCCTTTGTGGCTGAATGCAGATCAGATCAGATGCAGTTCCCTGTTTAAAGGCAAGTGACTTTTTTTTGTAAACAGGACTTGACTGATTTGGTAACCCATGGTTTGTTATTAGGATATATTTTAACACGCTTACATGGGATGATCATATCCCTACAGAAGGCAATATACGAGCATGTTACATCCGCCAAAGTGTCCAAATCATCACCACAAGACTGTCTGAAAATGTCCCAGTCAGTGCAGTTGTAGCATTCCTGCAGGGAGATAACGGATTCCTCTGACCAGACCTTTACATCCTTAGTCGTAGTCTTCTCTCTTTTCAGGACAGTCTTATATTGTTGGCAATAGCTAACAACATGTCCTTTGGCAGCAAAAGATTAAAACTGTGTGGGTGTGGGTGGGTATATGTGTGTGTGTGCGTGTGCGTGAAGGGAATTTTGGCAGGACGAGGTAGGAAAAATAAGAAGACAGGAGAAGCTGAAAAGTAAAACTTTGGATTATGTTACCTAGAAATTATTTGTGCAGGTTTTTTTTTTTTTTTTTTACAAAATTCTCTACAAAATCAAATTGTTGTGGTCAATTTAAATAAATAATTTGATATTTGTGTAGATGGCTCCTAGTACAGAAGGGGGCTAATAAATATACTACTAAACATAGACAGACAAATACATAGATAGACTACTTTATTAATCCTAAAGGAAATAGATGGGTTGCATTAGCCACTTAACATTAATCAAAACACAAATCAATGAGGTAGATAAAAGAAATAAATACAAATAAGACTGAATTACAATGACCAATTAGACTAACTCAAACTAAAATAAGCTAAATTTAATAGGAGAACGATGACCACATCTGCAACTATAATACATTATTTGTTTAATACACACTGTTCAGTTATGTTAATATGCCACAGTGTTGTCACTGTATTAGTCCAAGACATTGATATTGCAGTGGTAGTAAGATACTGTACATGATTATCCAAAGAGTTTAGAATTAAGTGTTCATTTATACCTGAATAGTACAATTACAAAATTTTAAAATTTTGTTTCTCTTTTCAAGAGGCTCCACCCAACTAAAGCAGCTTCCCTGGAAATGGAACGTGAGTGTGCCAAGAAGAGGAGTGCACCACTGAATGACGAGGAACACCCTGTCCCTGTCAAACAAGGCAGTGTAGCACAGTATTTCAGGGGTGGTAATCCCACCATAACCCAAGAGCGATTTGACAACTTGATCCTCAACTTCATCATTAAAGGAATGCATCCACTTCACACAGTAGAGAGACCAGAGTACAGGGATTTATTCAGGGAGATTTTACCTCCAAGACATTTGATTTCAAGAAGAACATTGGGAAGAATGCTTGAGGAGTATTCTTCAATGAAAAGCGCTCTGTCTAAGACATTGTACAGTCAAAACTATGTTTGTACCACAACAGATGCATGGTCATCAAACAACCGAAGCTTCCTTGGGGTGACTATCCACTGGATAAACCAAGAAACCGTAAGAATCTCCTCTGGGGCCTTAGCTTGTCGCAGGATCATAGGGCGCCACACATATGATGTTTTAGCTGAGATGTTGGAAGATGTGCACAGAGATTTCAACATAAAAGACGAGGTGACCGTCACAACCACAGATAATGGTTCAAATTTTGTGAAGGCTTTCAATGTCTTTGCAGAAGTTCAAAGAACCAGACATACAAGACACAGAAGAAGAAGATGATGAGGAGGAGGAGGGACACCCTGTCTTCATAAATGTCACAGACATCTTAAAAGAAACTGAGGAAGACTACAGTCTCCCGCCTCATCAGCGGTGCGCCTGCCACACCCTTAACCTGGTTGCCACAAGAGACATTGAGGATGCTTTGACCCAATCAGAATCCTTCAAAAAAAAAAAAATCAAGATCAACAATAGGCAAATGCCAGGCACTATGGAACAAGCAACACTGGAGCACACAAGCTTCAGACATCATCAAAGACAAGCTGGGTTGCCAGCTGATAGTTCCTAGTCCACTAAGATGGAACTCCACTTACCATGCCATGGAGCACTTGAGTACCTGTATCCTGACAAAGGAACAAGACCTTCATGAAACCTGTGAGAAGCTTCAGGTTACTCGCTTCAAAGCAGCAGAACTCACCTTCATACAGGAGTATGTTAAGGTAAATATTTCCTTTATTTTCATGTGTACTTAGAGTGACTGGTGTTCAGGTGCTGTAATCCATGTGTCTGTGTGAAGATAAAGGCAACTGCATACCTCTCAGTGAGCTTATTAGTGCAGTCTATTAACTGAATGTTAAACTACTACTACTATTAGGATGATGATGATGATTATGAATAATAATAACACCGATGATGATGATGATATTTATTTATTTAAGTAATTGTTGTTGTTTTTTTCCTTGTCTTTTTATTCTGTATATCTTCCAGGTTATGGCACCCCTGGACAAGGCCCTTGATGTACTCCAGTCTGAAAGAATAGTCTACACTGGAGTTTTGGTGCCAACAATCTCGGTTCTCCTTGAGAAGATGGAGCAGATGAAGAATGAGACCAACCTACATCACTGTAACCCCCTGGTAGATGCCATCATCGAAGGGGTGAAGTGGAGATTCGGATACATTTTTCAAGATCCAAGGTTACTCAAAGCCTCTGCAGCTCATCCCAAGTTCAGATTGGCCTATATCCCCACTGAAAAGAAGACTGGTGTTGTGTCAGACCTGAGGGCAGAAGTAAACCTGCTTCAAACTCAATCTCCAGATGCTCACATGCAGGATGAGAACCCAAATGATGACAAAGATGAAGTCAATGAATACTTCCCATCCTTGAGAACAAGAACAGTTCTAAATGAACTGGACAGCTACTTGCAATCAACCAAAACCAACCTTGTCAATGCATTCCAAAGCCTGCCAACGATGAAGAAGATCTTTGTGAAGTACAACACAAGAGTCCCTGCTAGTGCAGCGTGTGAACGACTCTTTCGTGTTGGAAAAGACATTTTCAGACCAAAGAGAAACCGTCTCTCTGATGCCAATTTTGAAAAGCTTCTGCTGTGTCACGTGAACAAGCACCTGTTGTAAGAAAGATCTGGATGTTGGTTTCTCTCTCTCTCTCTCTCTCTCTCTCAATTTCAATTTTCAATTTCAATAAGCTTTATTGGCATGACTGTAGGTTAACAATATTGCCAAAGCCATTACAAATTCACAAATAAGGTACAATAATAAAAGTGAATCACAGAAAATCAGAAAATTCTCTTAACTCTCCCTCTCTCTCTCTCTCTCTCTCTCTCTCTCTCTCAAACACACACACACTCTCTCTCTCACATATACATTTTTTTTATTTTTCTGCCAATGGACATGTTTTTTGCCAAGCTGTTACTGTTTGGAGCAAGTCTTTCTTATTTTGCTCCTGTGGTTTGAATGAAGTTACTGAGTTTTAAGGTCATTAACACCTAAATTAAGCATAAATGCAAACAGATGCACTGCGCACACACACACACACACACACACACACACACACACACATCACCTGTTTTTTGTGATGATGTGAACATGCTTTTTGTTGAGAGAGAACAGTTTAATAAACAATTGAACTGATCTGATTGTCTCACAGTTTTATTGATCACTAGATAGCAATGACTTGGAATGAAGTTGTTTTGATGTTAAAAAAAATAGCTTTGATGTAGTTAAGCTACTTTTGTCATTTTATTGTAGCTTAGCTTGCTACATTTCTCTGGTGGGTAGCTTCAGTGTAGTGAAGCTTCATTTAATGTAGAATAACTTGTAGTTTAGCTCACTGCATTTTCTAAGTAGCTCGCCCAACACTGCGTAGGGGTGAGTACATATTCAGTGGATTATCATCTAGGGGTGGAATATCGCTTTAACAGTGACCAATACCAATACACACAATACTTTACTAATAACATATAGAACCAAGAACGTGTTCTGAACATAGAATACCATAATACCTGTAATAAGGAAGGACTGGAATTAGCTCGTCAAATGAATTACTTTTGTGGGAAAATAAATGAGTCTTTATCATAAACTACTTGTCACATTTGCCCATAGGTAGGTGTTCATTTATCAAAAGCTCTGTTCAGTGTGATTTTCTTGGATGGGCCATGGGCAACACAGAAAACTAAAATGGTCTGTAGTCATAAATAATACAATGGCTGGCTACCGCTGTGCAACCTGACGGTTCAAAGACACACTATAACCGCGGGTTTCAAGTTCCAAAAAAGCTTGGCTAGACATGATTCATCGGTGTCTGTCCCTGCTTTGGGCTATTTGATTCAGGTAATAGCAAAATGCCTAAAAGTAATTTCATGGAATTAATGGCAAATGCCTTAAAGGGGACGCATGAGATAAAACCTGCTCCCCAAATTATCTCTCGGAGCTCGGCGTCCCAGAGGGCAGGCGCTGCAGCCTCCTCATTTGAAACCTTTAGATACACAGAAAGACAAAAGAATAAGGGTTACACACCTGCGCGGCCCGAGCGAGAGCGTGAAGAGTTTCCCCCCATTGTCTCGGCCTTATCTGAAGAACTTCTACAGCAAACTGTGAATCACAGCCTTAATTAGAATGGCCACTGGCCTTCATTATATGGGAAGAGTGGAGAGGAGTATCACTGTAGCTCAAGTGCTTCCATGTATAATCATCAATTTCCTCTCCAAATGACTGTAACATTAGGCGGACTGTCTATTAGGCAGAGTGCATTTATTTCACATATGGCTGATGATGGGTCTCTGGGCAACGCAGTGCTGCTGACGGTGATTAGATGTCGCCTTTGTCTCTGGATCTGACTACAGATGATGATTTTCCATGTGCGCACGAGAGTTAAGAGCCATGTATGGTGGTCTGTATGGTAATCACTTATAATTGCACCATGCTTCCCGCTCAACCGCCCTTACTATTCTGCAGATTTGAGATCATTATGCAGCCCTTTCAGATATGCTAATCTGCCCTCCCATTCTTTTTTCTTTTTTTTCTCAGCCCCCTGAGGTATTTTTCATTCCATTTCATTCCTGAGTCCTTGTCTTTTCAAAACTGAGCTCAAATTATTTTGTGAAAACTGAGCTTCTGCCGAGGTGTCAGCAGGCCAGTGTAGTGTAAAGGCAGACTGTGGGTTTTGGGTAAAGGCTGAAATCCTCCAGTGACATACAGCTGCTCAGTCTCAGGCTGTGCTTCCCCTCAAAGAGAATAGTTCAGATTATTTAAAGTAGGGCTGCATGAGGTACTTATTCATAGTCAGCGTATTACCTACAGTAGATGGTCGTTGGCGTGCTTCCAGCCTGGAGAAGCAGCAGGAGTACCGGTGTGGGAAGCTAAGCAATTAACTGCTGTGGAGAGTGTCACTTTTAGCCACTCCCCCAAAAAACTTCTCTCTATCATTTGAAGTGTACGCTATATTTAGAATATTTTCACTGATTTACTTTGCTGTCAAAGAGCCTTTTCTGATGGGAAACTAAGATAAGCTAAATAACGCTCTATCCAAACCATCCAAACTCCACTGGTGAAATCAGTCATTTTACCTCAAAGCGCAATGGAGTTGCTGGTCTGCCGCTGTCTCAATTGGTTAGTTAGTTAGTGTTATTGTGCAGCTTCTGTATTTTAAAAAGTTAGTTCGGATTTACCAAAGTCACACAGTATCAAAAACAAACTAACAGATCAAGGCAGCAGTAGAGCAGCAACCCCGGTGTCTGTGAGGTAAAATGACTATTTTTGCCAAAGGAGTTTGGTTAAGCTAGAGAGAACAATATTGGGTTTATCTAGTAGCTAGTCTGACTCACTGCATGCATGGTTTCGGTCTGCATGGCGGCACTCGCTATCTATGTTTTCAAAGCCCCTGGGCAACAAGAACAACCTCCAAGATAGCAACCAACATGCTAAAAATAAAAAAATAAGCATACGGGTTGCTCATGGTACAAATGTAAAAAAGCTAGCAGCTGTTACCTTTTCTTTTTATTTTCTTTAGCAAATTAGACATGTTAAAGCCAGGGCTCGCGTCCAGGTGTGTAAATGTTCTATCAAAAGTTCCCCCCAAAACACGATTTTGTAGCAGAACGAATCACTGCATCCTGGGCTTAGCTCCGCCCAAGAAAGACTATTGGCTCACTGGTTTAGAGAAATGCAAACAGAGCAGGGTGTTTTTTTTTTCCTAAATAGCGAATGTGTAGAGCAAAACTTTTCTCTAGTGGAGAGTCCAGCTATGCGAGACTAGCTGCTTCCCGTGGGAAGACTGTCTGACAGCCAGCGTTAATTTCTTAGAAGAATAATTTTTGTTATAGTCTTTGAAACTATGACGAAATAAAAAGTAACTAAACTATGCCAAATCATATCAATTCTTTTCACCTGCGAATAAAGACAAGGTGATAATGTTAGGGAGGGACAAATGGAAAAAGGTTGGTTCTTCTGGTTCTCTGTAATCTCCCTCCCTCGACTCTCCGTACATCTGTGTGCATTCATGAAGTAAAGTACATCAAATCAGACCAGAATCTGATGCGACTCTCAATGTTTATTCCGCGACGAACTCCGGCTTTACGCCCGGCTCTCTCCCCCAAAGCTCCCGGGAGCTCAGCAGCTCTCTTATTAGACAGAAATTGGAAAATGTGCAGGGCTGAAGCAATTATATATTGAGTCAAAAGTCTACCACTGAAACTAAATCAAAATTTACCATTTTTGGATGTAGCATTTTAAGTAGGCCTTGTTTTTAGTGGTTTTTAGTGGCTGCTCACCCTGACCACAGCAGTACACTGTTTAGCTTCCTACAACTGTGCTCCTGCTGCTTCTCCACTGGAGGGTGTGCCAGCTACTGTAAGTAATACACTTGTACAGTAATACACTGGCTGTGGATAAGTACCTCATAAAAACCCACTTCAAATAATCTAAACTATCCCTTTAACCTCCCCGTCTGTGAATCCCACACCGCACATCAAACATGGAGTCACAGGTAATGAATTTACTGATGAGCTTTGAGGCTCCTGCTCTTAAGTTAACTTCCCCACACAGTCCTGTTTGCAGTCCCCGCTCCATACAGTGTCTTTATCCGTGAGCTTTTGTTCTTACTGATAATGTTTGAGCAAACACAACTCATGCATCTCTCTGCTTGAGTCTCGGTCTCTTGATCAGCGTGAGGCTTGAGTTATCAAAGTCTGACATAGCTCAAAATATGAATGGAGCTGCCGACTGTGATCTCACACAACGGCGACGTTTTCATTGTGATGCACACACAGAAAGAAGGACAACGGCATATCAAATGAATAGAAAAGAAAGGCGTCCACTGTGAGCGGTGTGATGGATTATCTCATAATGGATGCTGACTGGCCTTGTGAGCCCCAAGCATGGGTTCACATCACCGCCCTACCTGTTGCTTACTGAGGGACGGACAGCAGCTTCAGTGCTCTGCTTAAATTACCAGGCTATAGGGCCGTCCACACCAAGACCAATAACTAACTACAGTTAGACGTTAAACTGTTGGTCACAATTTCTGTGTTCAGGATTTTTTGGGCAGACCTGAAACATGGCTCGGTGATATGCCAGATTCATGGTCGCCCAACATTATATAAGCCCCTCGAACCAACGCAGGAACAACACCACCTCCCCCCATAATGGACAGTTGCAAACGTACCTCCAGCGACTCTCTCAGTCCAAATCAGCCCAGCAGTTCACTTCGGCTCGCTTCAGTTCCAAGAACCTGACACGGAGAATAGAAAATACCGTCCTGTCACCGTCCTCTGGCTCTGGTGGCTTAAACATGTCTGGACATGTCCAATAAATCTGCTAGGTGGAGCGCCCATGTTACAGGTCATTTTTAGGCCATAGTGGTGTCAAATAAATCATTAAAATTTGGTTGGGTGGTTAACACGTTTCTGTGGTGTGACAAACTCAGATCAAACATTTATTGTTGCTTTGGATGATCTTTAAATGCAAACCACCATGATAGCACGAAACTAATACCCCCTCGTTCTTAAACAGCCTGTCATATCCCTTAAAAATGGAGTGTTATGTGAGTGAGACACAAACAGCCAATCATTTAACAGACAAACCCCACGTGTGCTCCCACCTTGGCTGCTATGACTGATGCACAAACAGGCAGTCATTTAACAGGTGTGTTGATCAGTTGCTCCATCGACATGTGAGAAACAGCACGGAGTTACACAAACAGTGTGAGTGATGTGTGAGACAACAGGGTGCAAAATGAATGCAGATAAAAAAGGACAGGTCACGCTGCTTCCTAGGGAGCAGAGAGGATAGATCAAAGTGTCTTTAAACTCTGGAGGGAGCACCGGCCTGAACATTGTATTAGGAAGTTTTGGGTCATTGATCAGAAAACCTGCCAACAAAAGGGAAACAAAAGCTTTACTTACTGACTCTTTACCCGAAGTGACTTAAAGTGATTAAAACTGTATTTATTATTTATACTTTATTTTATTTATATGAGTTGGACGATGACTACCAAACTGTAATCTGACAATCAGAGGTGGGAAGTAAGTAATTACAAATACTTTGCTACTGTACTTAATTAAATTTTTCTGTGCTTTAGTTGAGTTTTTATTTTTCTGACAACTTTTTACTTTTGCTCCCTACATTTGAACACAAATAAATGTACTTTCTATGTCTTACATTTTCAAAACAAACTAGTTACCTTAGTTTTAATGCATCTTAGTAAAATTATTATTTTTATTTCACATCAGTGCGCTGCCTTCCTTAGTGTATTACATATATATGTGTATACCTATATGTGTATACTTATATATATGACGAGTCTTGGCTGTATCTGTCAGTGCATATCACACATGACCGACATAAGATGAAAAATGACATAAAAGACAAAATAAGACAAAACAGTCATGAGACAAAAAATGATGTAAAAGAAGTAACGAGACGAAAAATGACAAAACAAGACCAAAAAAAGACGTAATAAGACGAAAAAGATGTACCGAGACATAAAAACAACGTTATACATGTCCGTAACTTAGTTGTGTTTAATAAGAAAATAATTAACACCACATGGAGATGTAGTGCAATGAACAGCAGCAACAGCTTCTTCAACAACAGATCTTAGGAAACAAGTCTATGGCAACTCTGACTGGACACACTACCTTGAATTTTACCTTGCGAAGCAGCTGGATTGGCAAGATGACAAGATCACACGAGCCAGGATTTAAGTTATCTGTTTGTGGCCGCAACAAAAGTGATGCAGCCAATCAGCATCCTGGGAGGGACTACTGGCAGCTACGTGGTTTTAAGTGTGATGACAGCGAGAAGCATCCATTGAAGCGTAGTTCTTGATTGGTTAGCCCGTGTTAAACATAATAGACAGATGGTTCATCCAATTACCTGCCAAGAGGTTTTTTTGAAAGTGCCTGTCCTTTTCTAAACAGTTTCTATGGATGACTTCCCAGATAGTTCTGTGTAACAAACCATCTAGTCTGTCAGGTTAGTTTAAATACAGAGGGCTTTTAAATTACAGTGTTACAGGGCTCAGTGGTCGGACCAACATACATTGGACCAACACCTGATTTATATATTCTTTTCTTATGCAAAACTCACAATTGGAAATTCTGCTTAATGTTCAGTTAATAGTGTAGTCCTTCTAACTACGCGCCCAGAACTTCTGCACAGGAAAGAAGTGAAAGGAAACATAATACAAAATCTCAAACCGAATTTTGTAGCAGAGCAATGAAGCCATCCGCACAGGCACAGATACAGAAGAGCCAAATCTGCTCTTTTGTAAAGACGCACCTGTAGAAACCTTCGGCTTTAAGTGTGTCTCCTTTCTGCCAAATGAATCGTTACAGGAGGAGGAAAAGCACCCTCACTGGCACGTCTGCTGGAGATTTATCGTCTTCAAAAGGAGAAAAAGATCATCTCCCACAAAAACACCATTGTTCGTGAATCTTTACAATAGATCAGCATTGTTCTGCCTGAACACGACCAATTGTATGAGACTATTTGAAGCACTCACGCTGCGAAGCACACAGCAGGCATTAAAATCTTCTTCTTGAGGTCATGTAGAAATCTCTTCTAACAGCACACTGGGAGAATGAAAGCTTACACTGAAAAGATGATCTACAACCATGTTGTTCTGTAGAGACGTGCTCCTCGTTTTTCTGAGGGTTTTACCAAGTATATTTCTACATTCAGCTCCACCACGCTAACTATTCTCTGACATTTTGTTTTGAAATATTAAGAGCAATGGTCTCCTGTGCACAAAATACATGGTGTATGACGAATATGACTTGACAGTTGCCATGTGGTTGTGTGTTTTCTATAGTAGGAATGAAAGCTTAATTTCATTGTTCCGGGTTCTTCCATTTATTATGGGTTTATAACACAAAACATGTCGGTATGTTGGTACACCACTTTGGTCCAGACTGAAATATCTTGACAACTATAGGATGGATCATAATTAAACCTCAGGTGGCAACAATACACATGTTCTTTACTCAACTAGAAGTACAGATGCTTGTCTGAAGGACATTTCTACTGGCTGTTTCTGTGCAAAGCTAACTGAACCTGGGCTTTTCTCCGCAGTCAAGCCTCTATTGTGTGTCAAGTCTTGTTACGTCTTTTATTTTTTTGTCCTATTAGCGCTGGCTGTGGAAGCTACATATCTTGCAAAAAAAGTGTGCATAACCAGAGGCATTGTTAATGTACAGTGGCCCAACACTACACAACACTTTTAACACTATGTTAAAACATTGTGACAAAACATTAGCATCAGTGGTTCACCTGCTAGGTTGCAAGTTACTACATTTACTACAGCTGACAGTTTTCTAGCTATTTATGCCTTTGTCCTGCAAATGCGTTGCCCCTGGATGCCAAAATTTACAGAACAGCTTGGTCTCCTTGTTCAAATCTCTAAAGAATAATGTGATGAAGATGAGGTGGATTGATTTTCTGAAGACACAAGTTGATGCAGAGTTGAGGTTTATTGCCAACATCTGCTTCATTAGAGACAACTTGGATAGTCTGACGTGACTGGTTGAATGGGGCTGAAACAACTATCTGCCTCCCCAGCCTTCATCCTCTCACCCCGACGACATCTGGTGCCATCGTCAGCAGTACGTGCCCACCCATGAGTGCAAATTGCCTCGTGTCCTTATGCTATATTAGCATAACCTGACATGCCAGGACTATCTGGGAAGTCATCCTTCAAAACTGTTTGAAAAAGGGCAGGCACTTTCAAAAAAAAAACACTTGGCAGGTGATTGGATGAACCGTCTGTCTATTACATCCAACAAATCAGATCAAACTCTCGCCAAAACCATTCAGGAAAGGAGCAGAAACATCTTTTCCATTGAGAAAAGCCTTCAGTACCATTCTTTGCTCTTCTTTAATTGAAGAAATACACAATCACGTCATCAACACCAACATCTTTAAGAGCTGCCACTGTTTGTTCGAGATGAGTTGCTTCCATGGATGCTTCTCGCTGCCTAAAACCACGCCCGTAGCTGCCATTAGTCCCTCCTGGGATGCTGATGCACTACTGTTCGTGCAGACACAAGCAGCAAACTCATATAACGGATATCTCACACTCTCGCAAATCCAGCTGCCTCTTAAGGTAAATATCAGCATATGCAAGCAAAATCAGGAGGTAGTTTTTAATATGCTTGACAAAAACATTCTGTATCTACAGTGCAAGTTGTTTCACTGAGATTAATTGCAAGTTGATATGATCACAGCATGGAAATGTTCAAACGGGCACCTGACTATTGGTGTAAGACAGACCTGAAACACTGTGAAGCTGTCCTTTAAGGCCTGGCCCTCCTCTCAGCTTACACAAATATTTATCATAGTTATTACAGAGGAAGATATAAAATGCACATACAATGAGGAGGAGGAGAAATCAGCAGGCTGCCTTAGCTGACAGACAGGAACTTTAATCTAGCTCATCAGACTCAATTAGAAAGCCATCTTTGTGCCTAGAGAAACAGTGGGAATCACAACTGGCCATTTTTATCATTTCACAGCACAAGCTTTACATAATGGCTTATCTAATTGGGCTGATGATAAGACACTGTGAAGCTACAGCCTGTCAAGCCACTTTTATGGTAATTCTCACAAAAACTGAGGCCATTAAAAGACGCTGTTAACAAAAATCATTAGAATCTGCTCTTACTGACAACACATCTGATATTGTAATAAGTGCTTATTATGCTGATGCTGAAATGATCACGGTTCCTGTAATGAGGCAAGCTTTATGACCTGTTATTTAGTTATTTTTGCACTGACAGGAGACAGTATAATTCTCTGGTAAATTAGCCACTTCAGCGATATTTGTGGTATTTGTAACAATGTAGAGGAGCAGGTAATGAGTAGAGGAATTTTTTTTTTCTCCAGTCATCAGGTTGAGTCCTTGTTCTGCCAGATGTCACCAGGTTCTATGTTCTATGGCACACACGTTGTTATTGCATGCTGTCAGTCAGACAGATGATGATGATGATGATGATGCGTTCACAGACGAGTGCTATGAGGAGTGCTGTCTTTATGCTCTGTGCCTCACTTGAAAAGCAAAAAAATCAGAGGAAGCGAGGGCAAAAAGTTAGCATCAGAAAAAAATGGTGGTAATGTGTGGTTTTAAGGTAGAATAGGTACATAATGCTGAAATGAAGACTTAAAGATGGGGTGAGTCATTTTGGATACAGACAGTTGATATTTGAACAGCCAAAAAGCTTCTTCAGTGCTCCTTTAGAAGCCCCGCCCCTCTAATTTGTGAACATGCATTGCCAAGGAAATGATATGGTGGAATCCAGTGCGTCTGCAACCTGAAGTTACCCATAGCCTCAGTGAGGGAAAGTAATATTTTATCATTATAGAAGTACGAGTGTGGAGAGGACCGGGGCTGAGCAGAGAGACAGCTGCTGAGAGCCACGGAGCTTTGATGGAGAGAGCCGGGAACAGACCCATCTCTGACTCCTTTACTTGCAGAAGGGGAGCTCAGAGTTTATGTTTCAGACTTTTTGGATTAAAAAACGGATTAAAATTTATCTTCACTACTGCTTCTCAACATGTCTGCAGCAGCAACCCACGGAGGAGTCGTGGACCTGAGCTCCGAGGAGAGGAGAGCTCCTCTAGGAGAGGAGAGCTCTCCGAGGAGAGGAGAGGAGAGGAGAGGAGAGGAGAGGAGAGCTTCGAGTTTGATCTTTAAACTTAAACTCAGAGTCTGATCTTTAAACTTTTTGGGATTAAAAAATGGATTTAACCTCACTCCTGTTTCTCAACATGTTTGCTGCAGCGAACAACAGAGGAGTCGCGGACCCATTTCCTGGTCAGAGGAGAGCTCTGAGTTTGATTTTTAAACTTTTGGGATTAAAAAGTGGATTTATCTTCACTCCTGCTTCTCAACATGTCTGCAGCAGCGACCCACGGAGGAGTTGCGGACCCATATACTGGCCAGAGGAGAGCTCTGAGTTTGATTTTTAAACTTTTGGGATTAAAAAGTGGATTTATCTTCTCAACCTGTCTACAGCAGAGACCCGTATGAGCCGACCATGCTCGGCTGCTGACGGGAGGGAGTAATGTATTTTCGCGAACGAACAGAGAGGAGACAGGACGCACAAAACGGAAAGAACCGGCTTCTCTGGTGAGTGCTGTCAGAGGCTGACACACAAACACACAGATGCACATACACAGCATGTGCCTGACGGCCAGTGCTCACTACCTGTTAGCATGTTGCTCATTACCTGCCTCTTTGGGCTGAATAAACACATTTGTGTTCGTAACATGAGGAAAATAGTCGCTTCCCTCATCTCCCCTCCCCCTCCTCCTTGTTGCTGATTGGCTGGAATAGTGAGTCTGGGTTTTTCCAGTGTGCATACAGAACAGGGAACTAGGGGACCTTGAGATATTCGCTTAATTTGATAAAAAGTTTATTGGTTTAGAATAGCACACCCACCTTTAAACACTCTATATTCAGGAATTTTCTATTTTTAGCCATTCTTTATGACTATCCCACTGTATATGTGCATTTTATACGACCTTGTGAATTATTTCTATCTTGTCGTAATGCCTTCATGTATTATCTAAAGCACTTTGCATGGCTTTGTTGTTGAAAGGTTCTATGCAAATACAAACACTTTGTCTTGCCTATTAAGCAAACTTATACACACTTAACACAAGAACACACATGTAAGCAAGTATTTTACGCTCATCTGACCAAACATGCCAGTGCTTCACGCTCTGACAGGCGCACACATGGAATTAACCTACACACACTCAGTATGCACGCTATAGCACAGTCCTAACTTACACAACTTCACAAAGAGGAACGAAATAGTTGGTGATAAACAACCGGTAACTTTTCTTAAAAAGCAGCGTGCGTTTGAAGACGCAGAATGCTGCGGGGCATTTCAAGGTCTTGTCTGTTTTGGTGAAAATTGTTTATGCAAGTTAAAAGCCGGAGAAAAAAGGGGGAAAAAATCCAGGAGAGTGAATCTCAGCAGACAATGACACTTCAAACAGCTGCTCAACCAGCTCTAATGTTCATACATAATAAGAAACTCTGTTAGATGACGCGCTCGCTTCTTAGATACTTTTGGGCCACGCTGTTGAGCAAAGCCTAAAACATGAACCTCATGACTAGACCTCATTTATATTGCTACTTGAAAATGCATAAAGAATGAAGAGAGGAGATTGTTCTGCAGCGTTCCTTTGTTTTACCTTGTTCAGGCGTGGGTTTGTCATGTTCCTGATGGGATCAAATATAATACTTGAAAGTGTGTTGCTTCTAATTATATTCAGTGGTTTTGACACAGAGGGCACATGGGAAGAAAATGAAGTCTAATTAGACCGAAACCCACTGGCATCCTGAGTTTCATCTGAGCAACAAAAACACCACTTGGATATGGAGAATACATCAAACATAATGCAGCATGTTAAAATGTGGTTAATTCCACATTCTGGTTTTACGCAGATTGAGGACTGTAAATTTTGTCCTCGATCACTTGCATTGGGATTACTTTAGGAGTAGTGGAAAGTAACTAAGTAGCAATGTAGTTTTCTTACAGAGGGAGGACCGTAGATTTTGTCCTCCATCGCTCAGTTCAATTTAATACATCTTTTTTTGTCCCTGGAGGACAGGAGACGTGTACTGTACGTATGACAACAACAAAAACATAAACAACACTGACACTAATCAGGGATTCTTCAGGATTCTTTATTTATCTTATCTTTATTTATCTAGAAAAATATAAGGGAAAAAAATAAAATGATAGAAAATTTTTTTAGATAAAAATACACACACACACACATATATATATATCAGAGCTGGGATTTATGATTTATTGCCATTTTTGTTTGCTAGACCACAGGAAAAAGTTGAATCATACACTTTGTGAGACTGTAAATCATGATTTATATTTCTGAGAAAAATGCACAACCCAAATCAGTCAGTCTTTGAGTTTTATTACAGCAGCATAATTTCTATACTGCATATAAAAGTAGTGAAATAAATACTTTTAGAAGGAAACTTTAGCTGTTTCTGCGTCAGGTTGGTGCCATAAAACACAATAAGTAAAATAAGATTTTAGTCCAAAATGAATAGAGGCCCTGAAAACTTCACACAGCATAATGTTTGCATTTAAAGTAGCATCCTTCACAGATGAAAATTCAACTTGAAAAACATTCCGTTAAAAACCTTGGACTCTACTGCGTTTGAAGTTGTGATGGTGCGTGATCCAGCTGCCTCGCAAGTTCAAGGAAACAGATGGTGGAAGGAGACATACTGTGCAGCATCAACAAAGACACTGCAAGTTTACAAAGTGCAATGTGTTAAAAGGTGTTCATGGTTAATGGCAGTGATGGCTTTCATGAAGGAGTGAAGGAGCGTTCCAGGAGGCGGAATTCTCGGCGCTAGCAGCGGGATGGGCTGGCCGAGATGGAGGTGGCCTCTCTGACGAGGTCTGCAGTGTGGAGAGACTGAGCTCCAAACTCAACGTGTGTTCACCGCTTTCTGTTGCCTTGTCTTACTGCTCAGCTTAGGATTCCCAAACCAGAAGATCAGCACAAATGTTAAAACTGATTCAATAAAAGATTGATAAACTAGAATCATAACCATCAGAAGAGTTCATCTTCCTCAGCCTGGAGTGGATGGTGTCTGTGTCCTCCCATCGCTGTTAGTTGTCAGTGATTGAGCCGAGGTATTTGTAGGCGCTAACAGTCTCAGCTGTGTTGTCTGCTATGGCAGTCTGAGATGGAGTTGGTGGGTGTTTTTCTAAAATCAATCAGCGTGTCCTTTGTTTTGCTTGTATTGATCTTTAGGTGAGAAGCTTTACACCAGTCAATAAAATCATCTCAAACCATCCTGTGTGCAGACTCACTGCGAAGCAGACTGACAACAGCGGAGTCATCACTGTATTTTGTTTTATGGCTGATCTCATTCTGACTGCTGCAGCTGTCAGTATACAGTGTGTGCAGAAAGGTGGATAAAACACAGCCCTGTGGAGAACTCTGTTACAGTGAACTCTGACTGTCAACAAGTCAAGTATCCATCCCACCAAGGAGAGGTGGAGTGCTATCAGCTTTTCTGCCATAATATGGGGCTGCATGGTATTAAAACCAGAGGTAGAGTCTAGGGATGTGCACTATTAGGCAGCTACGTGATTGAATGTCACCACCCTCACTAGTCACAAGAAATACTAGCCTCTAAGCTGTTACGCAGCTGCCCGCCTCTACCAGCAGACAGCAGCAAAGTAGGACAGATCACAGCTTGCAAAAGCAATGCGATTTGGCAGTGTGGCGCAATCTGTAACCACGTTCAGCACAGACATGGACGTTAACCTCCATGCAGAGCGGGCTGCCGCTAACGTTAGCCACACTGTTCAGGCTGGCAGCTAATGTTAGCTCTGCATGAACTATGCTGTTCATATTCTGTGATCCTGCACAGTCAGAAAAGTTGAAGCACTTGCGAGTTGTTGTCACATTTAGTAGGTTAATGTGCAATGTTGGTATTGTGTGGTGCAAAGTGCTACACGTTTCAGTAGCATTTAAAATATGATTTGGCAATTGCAGAACGTTACTAATGGGTTCAAATAATTCTTAATACATGCAAAAAATTTTCTGACAGTGTTTAATATTATAAATTAATAAGTTTAATTTTAAGTTTAAAAAGTTCAATTTTAACTACTTTCTGAGTGTTTTCTTATTGTACGGCTCGTCAACTAGTCTCAATTATAAGTTGTGTTTAGTGGACAGGGAAATTAGTAGAGTCCTGCACAGGGTCGGGTACCCACGGGCACTTGGCAAGTGATCTGCAAAAAACTTTGTGTAATTGGTCAAAAATGTATTTATATAAATTCACAGCTGTGGGTATGGGTAAAAATTACCTAATATTACTGCAGGTGGGCACCGGGTGAGAACAATAAAATAATAGAGTATAATAATATGCTTCTTTTGCCCTGGAGAAATCAGCCATGAAAATGATTTGTGCAGTATTTTTATTATTTACATTTGCTAATACAGTCATATCAAGCCTAATCAGCCAGCAGGAATTCATTGTAAAAGCCCTACGACACGACCTTTGACCCCACATCTTGCCAAACAATCGAACGACAATGTTTTGATTTTAGTGATGCAGGCTAACTGATAACTAAAACTGACGACATAAAGACAAAAGCAGCCAGAAATAGTTGCAGGAAACGGGTCTCTAGCTTTCCGGGTGACTGGAACAGCATAACAGCTGACTGATTAACCTTAATTTATTAAAATATCACAAACCCTCAGGTTCAGGGGAGGTCACAGAATAATTATTAGACATGTCTATAAAACAAAGGTTTGCGTAACTTGACATGAATTATACAAACTTGCCAAAATTATAATATAAAAACACATAAAACTGCATTGTTGTCTCTGGGATTTCCAGTTTTCTATCCCTCAAAAGGAGACTTGGCCTGTGACTACAAAAGTCACGAGTCACTGAAGTTACTCACAACACGTGTCGTACGTAAAAGTCACATGACTTTAGTGTAGTGAGCATGGAATGACACGTTTTCATCTTGTTACATCATTTATGCCTTGTTACATCTTTTACGTTGTTTCTGTCTCGTTAAGTCGTTTTCATCTCTTAAGACATTTTCTTCTTGTTTTGTCTTTTACACTGTTTTTGTCTCATTGCGTCTGTTGTGCATGATATGCATTGATTTGTCTTAATGTTTGGAAGGTGGTGTGCAATGATGCACAATAAAAAATAATTCATAATTCCCCTCAAATGCATTAAAACTAAGTAATGAGCCTGTTT
>JAJHUR010103965.1:0-37556 GCA_027495735.1 Lutjanus campechanus
TAGAATAGTAGTAAATTATGAATTATGAATTATTACATAATAGAACATTAGCTGCTTTTAACAATAAAAAGTCCATGCATGATACCGGTATTGATATTTGTGCTTCTGTCTAACCCTGTATTGTGATATCGTGACACATGCAAAGATTTGTGGCAGTGAATCATTTTGTGTTGTGTTTAAAGCCCAGACACCAGATATCATTGTTATCTATCTTCACTGGTCTGACTGCATAAAAAGAAAACTTTTTAACTCAGATTTTATGCCAGTTTTCTTAAAATTAGATTAAAAATAGCTATACTATTGTAATATATCGCAATAGACTGAATCGTAGCCCCCATATTATGATACATATCGTATTGCCAGTACGCAGCTCTAGTCCTGGTATTACTTGGTATCAGATCAACACCAACTTTTGAGGTTTTTCCCACCCCCCGATTTAAACCAGTCACACTCAGAGCTAGAAATCTATGAAGAAGTAGAAGTGCTGGAGAGAGAGAGACAGAGAGAGACAGAGAGAGGGGGGGGGGGTCTCCTCAAAGTTAAGTGGTCTTATTTTGCAAGTGGCACAAGTCCATTAACTCCAAAAGATGCAATGCTAAATCATTAAATCAAGGCTGTAACACACACACACGCACATATACATCATGTCAGGCCTTCAGCTATGCGAGGCCTCCACACTGCATGGCCCCAGTCAATGTAAAGGCACTATTATAGTGTAACATACACCACCAATGTTGTACACACGGAGTGCACTGCCAAGTCCGGCTTATTTGTTGCACTACAACTTTTTCAAAGTTTTAGCATTTAAGCTAGCTTTTTTTTTTTCTTTTTTTTTTTAAATACAAGACAACTCTGAACTCGGAGCTTTAACAGTTAAATTCTGCATAAACTGACAACTTACAGAGCTACAAGCTAGTTTAAAAGTCCACTGCAGCTCATTCTCAGGGCGAATCAAGAATAAACTAAAAAAAAAAAAATAAATAAATAAAACAATTTAACTCCAAAGCAACTTTATAATATAAACGTTAACGTTAAACAAACTTAACGGACTCAGCATTTAAACGTTACACGTCAACTGTCGAAGCGCGAGCACCGAACATGCTGCAGGAATAAACGTTAGTAACGTAAATGTGTTCTGCGCAAAAATTAATAAATAAATAAAACCAGTGTAACGATCTTGTGTTTAAACTTTAAAAAACTAGGACAGGAGTGAAGAACGTGAAGTTGCGTGCGTTGAGCACACTTGCAGCGCTGTCCTCCACCATTTTCCAGTACAGTGGCTGCTGCCTTGCTGTAGGCTACTGGAAATGTGCAATAACTTGGAAAAACTCACCCGCGGATATTTCTTGACTCTTCTCACTTTTTTTTTCGGCTGCGGCGTTTTAAACACGTCAAAGTGGCAGACGGGAGTCCGTGCGGTGTCGTATCCGCGGACGATATCTTCTCGAGGTGCGTTTTAAAAAAAAAAACTTCTTAGCAAACCCTGTGTTCACTTATCGCTTCGCCGTCTTTCTCTCGCTCTTTCTTTCTTTTCCCGTTCATGACTCCCTGCTTCCCCCTACACAGCCATTTTCCAGCTCAGCACGGCGCAGGGAAGGAGAGTGCGTGGGAACTAATATGAAGAGCGCGGAAAGTGCCGAAGCCGAGCGGAAAGAGCCGAACGATTAGTGAGGGGTCACCGAATGGCCTCGGCCCCATAATGGAAATTTGAACCTGACAATCTTAAGCTGTACGGCTGCTTTTTTCCAAACCTTATACTTTAAGCTCTCTTTTATTGCAAATACTGCGGTTCATATGAAAAAGGAAAAGTGCTCAACCACATGTTAAATCCGTGTCTGATCCCATGTTGGGTTACATAGGGACATCTTCTCATATTAAACTTTTCTTTTTTTTTTTAGATTAAACATTTCTCCAGCTCATCTGCTTCTTCAGACATTTCTAACTCTGTGGCTGGTTTAGATTTAATATATGGAAGGAAAAAAAAGAATGAGGGACAATATGGGTTGGCAATACCAATAAATTTAACATCAAAACTGATATTACAGGAGTGAAATATGTCATAATTTACTTCTATTCTACATCTGAATATATTACTACCAAATAATTAGGTTTTATATTCCATCTTATGTTATAAGATAAGATAAGAACGGTGGATCCCAAACTTTTTCTGGCATGCCCCCCTTTTCAGAATCCGAAGTTTCTTCACCCCAACACTACAAATGTATCAATAATTAACAATAATTGGGGATGGAACTGGAGAAAAAGGGTTCAAATTATGAATTTTAGTGAAATAAAGATTAGGACAGAATCACCAAACTCTTGTTTATTTATTTCCCCTGTATTCCATTCTCATCTTTATCTTATTTTACACATATTATGGCTTTGTATTCCTGTATTCCTGTATTCCTGTATTCACGTTCTGTCTTTTTATGTGAAGCACTTCTTTGTTGTAAAGCACTTTGGGCTGCATTTCTTGGATGAAATGTCCCGCACAAATGAAGTTTATTATTCTAATATTATTATTATAATTTGCCAAACATGAGGCATTTCATTTGTTTAAACATAGTACAGTGTTTAATGGTAAATAAACAAATGTGCATCATGTGAACAATCTTTGCACACAAAAGCAGCAGCAGATGTAAATATTGCAGCACTAAGATCAATGTTTATGTGCTCAGGATGTGATCTAACATGAGATGGATCCTTTTTTTTTTTTTAGTATTGATCCTACTGACAAGAGCATCCAAACTCAAATCAAAGCTTTCAAGGATCGATCTGCCCACCGCTGATTTAGATTTATGAGGAAAACAGAATATGAGACAACCTGGGTTTGGATCTGTGTACTTGAGTCAAAAGATTATTATGTTAAGTGTATTACTACTACAGAGTAATCACTGTAGTATTTATGTGTATTGATCAGTGCTGAGTGCTATAATCGACCACTACACTTAAGCAAGATAATGACTGTTTATGGTGCCACAAACTTGCAGCGGTGGAAGAAGTATTCGGATCTTTTACTTAAGTAAAAGTAGTAATACCACAGTGATCCATTCAAAATCAGTTAAAAGCACAAAATGTTTGCATTAAAATACTACTTAAAGGAGAAGTATGGTGCAGAGCAGCCAATATCAGAATCATTAGTAACTAAGTAATTATAAGTAGTGATTATTAGAAGAAGTAGCAAATAATGGAAATACTAAAGAAGAGTACAAGTACCTCAAAATTGTACTTAAGTACAGTACCTGAATGAATGTACTTAGTTACTTTCCACCACTGCAGACTTGCAAATATTGACCTTTTTCACAACAGCCATATTGACACGGAATAGTAGAGTAAACACAGGGGCTCCATTCAGGAACAGAGTCAAGGTGCTGCTTTTGTGCATGTTAGCTCACTGGAAAGGTTCTGCTACACTAAATGGAATGGGACCTTAATTAGTATCACTGATAACATTAGCGTTTACCCACTTATTTCACATCAACATGGCTGCCGTGACAAGGGTCTATTGCTGTATGAGGGACAGATGAGAGGTGCACACACGTTGTAGTCCTGGACTTTGTAGTCCATTTGCAATTTGTTTATTTCAAGCACTGTTAAGACAATAAAAAAAAAAACAGACAATGTCACACCGGTCTGCATCAGATACCCACATGGTAGGAATTTCACAAAGGCCAGTTTGTCATTTGGGGACACAGGGAGCAACAATTTTAAACACACAAACACACACAAGTGTGGAAAATATGGAGAATGACAGTTGAGCACCGTGTGAAGATTATCTCACACACAAACACACACCCACAAACACACACACACAGACACACACTGGCAAAAAAAAACAGAGATGAGAAGAGTTGTTGTGGTGCTTCATTTTGATGCCCGACCGCTGCCGACATCTCCACAAAATGAACTCTTGATTTTAACAAGTATAACATGAGATACTGTGACAGTTTGGTTGGGGTGAAAAAAAAAAAAAAAATCAGATCCTAAGAACATACCAAGATGTATATTGCATCAGATATTCAGTGATAAATCCTACACAGACAGTTTTTTTTTTCCCCCAGAGTACACCGAACAAACTTCTAAGTCAAACCCCCACAATCTAAAACCACTGTTTCAAGGCTTGGTATGTGCTAAACGTCCATTATAAATTCCCACATTAACAAATCCCTCAAGTCTACAAAACAAATGCGTGCCTTCATAAAACTAAGAACACTGGCACAAAATTTTCTTCTCTGTAACAAATAATTCTGAAATAAGACTGGAAGCATTTTTTGATTGCTGATCCAAACAATTCCTGAATGAAAACAACAACAACAAAAAACCAGCTTCAAAACGGGAACAAAGAATAGTAATTAAAGGATACAAATAAGTGGAAAAAAAGCCCATATTCACATATAACTCTTATTTTAAAGCTCAAATGTGTGACTTAACATGAAATTTAAGAATTCAAGGCCCTTCTGATGAGATTATTAACTCCCAAGAGCTTAAAAAAAATGTAAATATGTTGTGGGAATATTATACTGGGATGTGAAGCGTGCACGATCCTTTGAGGCTGACCACAACGTGAGATCAAGACCCTGCCACGTAAGTGACATCACACAATGAGCCCATCTACCCTTACAAGGTCACTTTCAAAGAAAAAAACACCACCAACAGCTGTTATAAGGTCCACCGTTATTTATACAATATACATCAACAGCATAGGTTATTAGTACTGCAACAAGACTGTTTCCATATCAAAATGTACAAAAAGAAATCACCTCTACTCATTCCTTCATCCGCTCAGGGCCTCTGGTTGAATTCACTCACTTTTTTTCATAATAATTTAAAACCATGACACATATTTGCACTAAAATGTAAACATTCATTCATAACACACATAAAAATTAAAAAAAAACAGCCAAGGGAGCCAGTTTTTGTTTGTTGCATCCACTGTACAATATTTGAACCCCACAGAGAAGGAGATCGTCCTGAAATATAAATGTGCTCTAACTGTTATACGGCAACTACAACTTGTGCAAACACTTCAGCTAGACTAGGTTTGTAAGGAGCTGGACGGAGGCTTGATTCAACAAGGTATTAGAGGACAGAGACAACAGCTTTATCTACACACCTGTACGTTGAGCAGGTTATGATTTATTAAACCACCGCTGGAGGAGTGTCAGCACTGACGCACTTTTTTTCTTTTTAAGACAGACAGCAAGTGGAAGTAGAGCCCATGCATGCATGAAGCTTCTTATGTACAACTACAGTACCTCTTTTTAAAACGGTTCCTATGGCTAAACCATACTTTGGCACCACGGCTAGGCTTCCGAATATTGAGATGTTGATATTTTTGTCCTTCAAAAATGTCAATACAAGGCCTGTGTTTGGGATCGATGAGTGGAAATGGTCGCTACCACAATCTGTATGGTACATTTCTTCTGAGAGGCAGCACAGAATATCTTCTGCAATTCTATAATACATTATATGTTGCACTGTAAGACTGGGTTGCACCAACAAAGATTAATTAGATCTCATCACAATTTAGCATAACTTGGTTTAAAACAAGTAAATCCAGATTTTAAAATTACGCACAGCTCTGTTGCACAATTCAAGACTAATCTTGGTTTAGTCGATCCAAGTTCAGTGAGTTAAACCTGAAATAAATACAATTTTATCAATTTGGAGATGCTCGCTTAAACAAATTAAAAAGTCAAAAAACAAAACAAATTTGAGTGCTGTCGGGACCTAGTAAGTATAAAAGATGAAGGAAAACTAAGATAAAGTTACATTGTTTGCTAGCGAGTATTTTTCTTAATCTATCCCAAAAAGGAACTTATTTAGAAAGTTAAACATCCTGACATTTAAATTTGAGTTTAAATTTTTGGTGCAACAAAATTAAATTTAGTTTTTAGTGTAAAAACTAAGCTGAGGTTAAAATCTTTTTTAATGTTACACTTGGTTAAAAGTTTGGTACAACATAATTTAAAGCTAAAACACAATTTAAAAATTAATCCTTGTTGGTGCAAACCTGCCTAAGCTTGTTTGTCAGACTCAATCTGAACACAGAACAACACCCACTTCTCGACAGGCATTGAGGTATAAAAAAACGGTACGATATCGACTGATGTTACCTGCCCTTTTCTGCACCTTCTGTAAAACCACCGAGAGGTCGTCGCGTGGCTTTTCTTTTGTGCAATTCCTGAACTAAGAACAGCTGAAGCATCCAAGGCATTTTCAGCAACCAAAAAACAAAAACAAAAAAAAAAACAAGATGAGAATAAAAAGTCATAAATAAGTTTCTTCATTTAAAACAAAAATATTTACAAAATACATCAGTTACAGGTGCCACAGTGATTTGAGAACCAAGAGAGAGAACAAGCAACTAGGAGTAAACATAGTTTGGCAGTCAGTATTCTGTTAACAGTGTTGCAGGATGCATATATTACTGAGAAACATTGATGTTAATCTGCTCTTCCGTCTTCGAGCAGTTGCTTGTGATGATTTGGGACTCGGTCACAGTTGTCTGGACACACATGCAAGGCCTTCAAATGTAAGTACAGTAGCAGGTCAGAGACGCGTCTTCACTTCTCAGTCTCCTCCCGAGTGAGACTCTCCGTTGACCTATTTATCCCTGGCAAAGTGACAAAGCTAAAACTTGTCTTTGTCTCTTGACTTGGCTCTCTGCGGCGTTGTTGTACCCTGTGACCCTCTTCCTTCCACCTTCACGCTGGATTCTGACTGGGCCGAGTTGATCCAGGACGCCTTGAAGGCCTTCGGTTGCGTGACGGGGAGCGTCGGGCTCGGCGTCGCTTCTCTCTCCTCCAAATCGTCGAAGCTCACTTCCTGCACGGCTTCCTGTTTCTTGAACGAGTCCCGTCGCTCCGACAGAGCCAGCTTCCTCATCACCACCACCTCTTTGGAGTGGTGGTTGCCGCCGCGGTGTTGTGGCGAGGCGGTGGCGCGGTGGTGCTCGCTGCCTCCGCTCGCCATGTCCTGGTGTCCTCTCTGCCCTCCTATGTACAGCCCCTGACGGCCGTGTTCACCGACACAGACAAACCCAGTGGCGGTGTCCCCATCCATGTCCTCCAGCCCCTCCCCCTCAGACAGAGGCACCTCCATGGTGTGACGGCGGGTGCTATAGGCCTTCCTATCCCCATGGTAACCCCCTGCTGACTTGTCTCCTCCTGTCAACTTCTCTGCCGACTGGACCCTCTTGAGGAGCGGTGAGCGTGGCGGTTCTGCGCTGCGGGGACGCACAGAGTGGCGGGCGATAGTGGGAGGGGACAGCGTCTTGCCATGGAAACCCTGTAGGCTCTTAGGGTGGCTGGGGAGGCAGGATGGAGAGCACTGGGGGGAGAGGGGCTGAGGAGGTGGGATGCAGGCCAGCGGTGACGGAGGGATGCTGCTGGTGGATTTGCAGCGGCCAGCTTTGGTGTACCGACCCAAGACATGTAGGGAACTGGGACGGGCCTGTGGGACAGGCGAGTTAGGGGAGCTGGAGCAAGGAGAGGAACTCGAATCTGACACAAAGAGAAAGAGAAATAAAACACATTAGACACAAAGAGATCAACAGATCTGTTTTTAGGATGCAAGTGATTCCCGACAGCCTGACTCACCTCCGGAGTGGTCGGGAGCAGGGGAGCGACAGGGCGTGGAAGGCCCAGGAGAGAGACTCTGTGTGGGGGAGCCGGAGAGGCTGTCGCTGGAGGACTGGTGGAAACCTGAAGAGAAGCTACGACTGCTCTGCATGGGCGGAGGGGGCGTATGCTTCGACAGCTTCTTCAGGATGCTGCGCCGTCGGCTGCACCAGAGGTGAGAGGTGTCAGGGGTGTGTTTCATTTATATTATTGTTCTTTGGGTTAACTTTTTTTCATGCTTGCTTGAGTACAAAGATTTTCTCTAAATGAGCCAACAATTAAGCACAACAAGTGGTACAACAACAACCGCAGACCCATGAAATTTCAATTCACGTTTAGTCAAAAGCTTCCAAAACTAAGCTTCAGACGTCAGAGTTCATCATGTCAGAAACAGTTCACACAATAACCATCATTCATAAATAATAAATTAGTTATTTTACTGTGAACAAACAATGAAATGAGAATTTCACGCTATATAAATAAAGTTACTACATTATATTGTTATGTACCTGTCCTGTCCGTCCTTCCTCTTGCTCTTCTTGCTGCGTCGGGCCATCTTGGCCTTGTAGCTCACCTTCCTGGCAGGACCCACCTTGATGGAAGTGTTCTCCAGTGCAGTCGTCTGCAGGGTCACCCTGTTACCACTCTGTTTGTTTTGGGGGAAAAAAAGAGCGGCAGTACATTTAGAATTTCACTGATACAAAACACACAATAAACACCACTGCAATTATAAAAATTAAAGTTATCTTCGTACCTTGAGCAGGAGCTCCACCACCTCAGTGTGGACGAGTCCCTGGACCGACTCCCCGTTGACATGAGTGATGAGGTCACCAGCCCTCAATCCTGCCTCATGTGCTGGACTGCCGTCCTCAACACACTGTGGACAAAAACACACCTCTGATCAGAATCACTGGTCAAGCAACCTTCTAATCACCTGTTATATTATAAGTGCTGATGTTTCACCACTGCAATTATTGCAACCAATGTTTTTGGTTTACTTTTAGTATGAACACAAACACACAGATTCACAGCATTAAGCCATGCACTGTCAAAACGCACACAAATTTGTCCATTCTGACTACTGTACATACGGTCATGTGCCACTATACAACCTAAAATAAAAACTTAAGACCATAAAAAAACGTTTATTATGCAATCAGAACTAAATGTGTATCTTTCATAATGAAACTCTATACAGAATTTTTCATACATCATTAACACCACCAGCTACACCTGAGACGAGGACACGTACCCAGACCATGTGGTGAACGGTGTAGACGTCACTGTCTCCCATGTAGACTCTGATAGCTCGCAGCGCAAAGCCGAACCTCTTCCCGGAGCTGTGGATGACCACAGGAGGCCTGAGGCAGGTGATGCTGACGGAGAGGTCCCGGCTGGGGGACGAGTCTCTGGACGAGGGGTTGGACGACAGGGACAGGGACGATTTGGGGCTCGTAGGAGGTCCTCCTGAGTCATCTGGATCAGGAGAGGAAGATGATTAGAGAGGACATAAGATGGAAGTTTATGGATAGTTTGTACTTCTGACTAGTATTTTCTTACATTAGTATTTGATAAAACTACGTCTACCAAAATACCATAATAAAAATGCTAAAATGTAGGTTATTCTACTATGTACAATTCTTAAACAACTGAAATGGGAAAACATCATAATAAATCAAGTAACATTATTCTTATCTTGGCCACAGTGTTAGTATTTATGGTTTGTGTGTTTATTGTGTAGATTACACAGCGTCAGGCTGTAGAGGGCACTGTAAACACATGAATAGTCTCAACAAATCTAGACAGATGACAGTCGTGCCTCAAAGAGACTTAAAATACACGATTATGGGTGGAATTTGAGCAAGCAACTGAAACAAAGGGGAACAGGGTAAGTGACAAACAGCCACGTCATCATCCTTTCTACCTGGGGTGATGATGAGGGACAGGCCAGAGACAGAGGCAGACTTGGGGACTTTGCCAGCTGGGGATCTGGGTTTCTCCGGGGTCTCCAGCTGGTGGGCGATGCGTCTGGACGCCCCTCTCCTGAAGGACGGCCTGGTGCCTGTGCTGTTGCTCCGGAGACGAATGCGCCGCAGGTTGGAAACCATCCCGTCTAGAATCAGGAGGTACGGAGCAGCGTCAGCGTTGGCGTTTCATCATGGCAAAAATAAGAGTGTAAGAGTGTGTACAGAGGTCTGCGTTTGTCCATCTCACCTTCCTCCTCGGCGGAGATGGCGAAGCGGGGCATGATGTCGAGGCTCTGGGTGCTGTTCATCACCAGTGGGCTGGCACTGCGCTCGGACTGGGAGGAGCTGGACGAAGCACGAGGACGCAGACTGCAAGAGAAAACAGTAAACATGCAGGATTTCCCTGTTAAAACACCGGCCACGGATTAAAATGATAAATAATTAATCTGAACTGACCCAAATTAGTTTTAGTTTGTGTTGCATTTCCACATAAGCAGGTGACAGTGTTGGGGAGTATTTACCTACATGTAATTACATGTCAAAAGTGCGATACTTTTTCAATACCATGTATTAAAAACAATACAATACCCATTAATTATAGCACTGAAAGCTATATATTTTTAAAAAAGAGGTCAAGTATTTATTGTTGTGCCTGAAATTTAGCTTGGACCATACAGCAAAACCAGGCAGTGTTCAGTGGCGCTCAATGTGGGCAGGTTGTTAATATTAAAAAGAGAAGAAAATTATCCGGTTTAATGTGCCTTAGACTTCTTTTTGTTGTGTATCAAAACTATGAATAGTATTGTTTTTTTTATATTAGTACTGTATCATATCAACTGAAACCATGAACATTTTTTGGCCATAAAAGGCAAGGTATGATTTTTTATTTTACCATTGCTTCTCTACTGACTGACTGACACTGGATACTGAACCATTTCCTGCACTTACTCACAAACACTGGGGTTTTTTTTGGTTTGTGTATGACTTGTGAACAAGAGGGGACTTTTGTTCTAAACTAAACTCAGTTGCTGGCATGTGACTTTTTTTTTCGTTTTACACTTTGGTCTCATTTCTTATCACATGTACTTTTGTCAGTTTTACTACTTTATTTAAAGTAGCCTGAACTGCTTTTTCTAAGTAGCTATAGTAACTAGATTTCTCCCTGGGGCGGCTCTGCTGTAGTTCAACTTCTTCCAGTGTGAAGTAGTATTGAAATGTTATGTTTTCAGCTCTGGTATGTTTCTCAACCAGCAGTTACTTGGTTACATTCATTTGTATGGAGAAAAAAAACAAACTAGTATCCACTGCTCATCATTATTAAAATGTTGATTTCATCTGCAAAAACATCACATTTTTGTCGGTAGAGGAGGTCGTGTCAGTCTTTCATGTCATAACAGTTAACTCTATTCAGGATCACAGGGGCACCTGAAGCTTTTCCCAGTGTGCACTGCATGGAAAGCTGGAAACCCGACACTGCCATTCACACCTATGAGCAATGTGAAAGCCTCCACCTGACCTGCATGTCAGGTGGAGGCTTTCACACTGCATGAGCATACTGAGAAATTCCATATGAACACGCATACAAACTCCATACAGAAATGATCCAACCTGGGTGTTACAGTGTTAACCATTTAGGATAATTTATTATACACGGTATTATTCTAAAAAGACTGCTTTCAGTATCTCATAAAAATGGCTCATTTTGAATATAAAGTGCTTCATATTTATTGAGAGAGAATATTACACTTCCATCTCATATTTTTCGTCAAATTTATGGCTAACAAGGCGAGAACGAGGGGCCGGCTGTAATTTTTCTCCTCTCACAGTAAGGACATCACTCTCTCTCTCACCTCCCCCTGTGTCCATCTGCCCTCCTGTCTCCTCCAGCCAAGTGTTTGCCTCCATCGCCAGGGGAGAGGACTCCCCTACCCTCCCATCGCTCCTCCTTCTCCTCGCTGTGGCTTCTCTCAGATGACGACAGGCTCTGGTTGGACGGCGTGGAGGTGGACAGGTGCTCCGTGCTGCTGTACACCTATAGATTGACAAAAAATGGGTTACATGGATATTTAATCAAGATATCTGGATGTTTTACTCTATTAAATGGTTATTAATGTTAAATATATCTATATTATAGATTAAGGTCAATAAACGGAGCAGTAATAAGTACCTTGCTGAAGCGGTGGGCCACTGAGGAGAACTGTCGGAGCTCCAGAGACGATTCATCATCATTGGTTTCATCATCATCATCTGAGCCCAGGTGACAGTAGCGCTCTGATCGGGCTGTAAAAAACACAATGACAGAGCATTAAATATTGAAAAACTGATAATTGATTGAAATTATCACTGGGCATTACTGTAAAATCATCAACGACCTTCAGATTTATTCTCATAGCAGAGATTCTACGTTTGTGTGCGTGCAGACAGAGATCCATATTTGTATTGCAGTTAGGCAAGTCCGTGCTACATCATGAAAGGTTCTGTATGTGTGTGTGCATCTGTTCTTAAATCTAGCTGGTCTTCCACATACTGTCAAAGTAGCTGGTGTCCTCCTCAGTCTCTAGTTGAGGTATGAATTCAGCTTTCTGCCTCAGCAGGCCGTTCCAGTCCAGACCCAAGAAGAACGTGTGCATTTTCACCTCAGTGGTTCCACCTGGAGAGAAAAAACAGAAAAAAATAAATAAATAAGACAAACAGGTTTGGGTTGCATGTCTGCTCATCTTGGGGCTGGTTTACAGCTACTCCTTAGCCAACTGGTGAACAGTGTCTCCTTTAATACCCGAATACAGGAGTTCTCAGACTTATCACTCAGAGGCCCGCATCTGACTTGAACTCAAGGTCAGAGGTCCAGAACGATTAAAATTTAACCAACTCACTTATAACTTATGTAGACAACATACATTCAAGTTCAAGACATTCAAGACAGTCTGTCAAAATACATTTGAGCCTGGTGGGACAAATAGCATCATTTGCCTGCAATCAGTTGCTTGAACCTGGGCAACACAGGATGTTCTTAGAAGATCCACTAGGCTACTTGTTGTTGCAATTAAAATGACTGAGCACCAAACCAAAGTAGACACAACTCAGACAGTTGGTTTTAAATTACATTTACACTAGTTGTAGAAATTGTGTAACACAGAAACTTAAGACACTTTCCATATCTGCGATGTAAGGGCTGTGACGTTGATGAGTGAACTCAGCAGCAACAACACGCAACACTCTCTTCAGCAGTTAATGTCGCCATGACCACAATATCAACAATAAGGGAAATAAGCCGCATTAAAAACCACATTCATCCGGTGAAATAATCACTGTGAATGATCTCCAGCTACACTGTATATTCAACATCACAAACAATTTAGGGATCATGAGCTCTGACCAGTCACCACAGCCTATCCCATCTCTTTATCTCTGCGTGTCTGTGGTCAACAACTTTATCAATCAAGCCTTGTTTACAATGACTCAGTGTTGCCTTATTAACCCACATGATCACAGCTTTGACGTGAACATAAAAGTGCGTATTCGTTGGACAATTTCTATGAAACACAACTGCAAAAATATCTCAAACTGCCAGCACAAGTGCTGAAATGTGGTCTTTAAAGGACCAGTGTGTAGGATTTAGTGGCATGCCCCTCCTATTTTCAGGTGATTATGCACTAATGAAAACATACTTGTGAATGTTATATTCCATTTCTGCCAATAAACAACTTTAAATATTTTAAACTTTGCATTTTATTTTAAAATTTTACACTTTTACACATCCAACTATTTCTCTCTAATGAAATCCCAAACGTCACGTCTGGCCCCAACAACAAACTGAACGATTAAAGGCGACAAGACAATCTGTTTGTGCCTTCTCTGGGCCTGCAGAAGGTCACAGTGCTGTGCAACCTGGGACCCAGCAGGCTTTACTCCAGAGAGCCTTGTCCACCCATTCGTCATCAGTCACACTGCCACCGACCTGTTCCCAGACGCTCCAGAGGGCTCTGCTTCAGCAGCCTGGTGATAAGGTCCTGGGCATCAGCTGGCAGAGCGTCCTCCCCGTCTGGCCAGATGATGTCATCTGGACAAAGAAACACATACCAGAGATCCAGTGAAGGGATTTAAAGGTATCCACACAGCCCAGGGGACTGAAATGCAACAATTGTGGTGATGACCAGTAACCGAAGATTAAAATTAAACCTGCATTATGTGAGACTTATTATGAACTGACTGATGTCTTACCGTTGACCACCTGACCAAAAAGCTGTTCTGGTGTGTCTCCAAAGAAAGGCACGCAGCCCACTAAGAACTCATACAGGATGATGCCCATCGCCCACCAGTCGACTGGCTTCCCGTAGCCCTGCCTCAGGATCACCTCTGGAGCAATGTACTCTGGAGTACCGCACACCTGTAGAGAGGAAAAACAGACGTGGAGAGAAAAGACTGATGTCGGTTAAGGTCGTGAACACAACAGAAGAGACGAAGAGAGGACGAGATTAGACGACACACACCTGTTTGTCTATGAACTCTCTGGTGTCCTTCTCAATATGTCCTTCATACAAGTTGGTGGTCATGTTCATTAGACCGATCTTTGACAGTCCAAAGTCTGTCAGCTTAATGTGTCCCATGGAGGTGATTAATAAACTACAGAAGGAAGGAAATACAGAAATGTTTCATGTTACATCAAACGCTAACCCCAAAACATAGATCTTCGACTAAGTAAGAAATATCAAAGGCTCAACGCTTCCAAAAAAAATTCGGCTCCAACTTCAAAAAGACTGACAGTTTTTTTAAAGATGATGGTAAGTCTAAAAATGATGAAAGCCTTCAGGAACTTGGACGCCCCTGAAAGCGGAGATAGGAAAAATTTAAAAATGTCAAATGAGGACTCACTTGTCAGGTTTGAGGTCTCTGTGTACGATGCCGTAGTTGTGAAGGTACTCTAAAGCCAGGACGGTCTCTGCGAAATACATCCGGGCCATGTCCACAGGGAGAGGACCGATGTTCTTCAACAGGTTGGCACAATCTCCACCTGACAGTGCAAATGCAGTCACATGCTTTGTTTAGGATTTCTGAGCGTCTGTGACAGTATGTGTTTTGTGTCCTTCATAAAATAAAAGTTTTGTGAGCCATATGCCTGACAAATAAACATTTAATAAAAAGACATGTCTGGATTATTTGATGGAGGGTTGTATAAGGTACTTATCCATAGTCAGTGGATCACCTACAGCAGATGGCGGTCTGTGTGCCACCAGTTAGAGAAGCAGAGTGAAGTACCAGCACTGGAACTTATCAATTAAATGCTGTGGACAGCGTTAGCAATAAAAGGGTATTTTAGCCACTTCATATAGGTCCACTATTTTTAAAATATTTTCACTCCTTTACCTTGACACCGGACAGCCTTTTCTGGTGATAAACCACCGTTATACAAGCTAAATATCGCTCGCTACAAACGAACCAAACTCCACAGGCGAAATCCAAACTGTCCTTTTAAAACACAGAAGTCACACAGTGACACAAACAAACTAACAGACTGAGGCAGTGACAGACCTGCGAGGTAAAATTACCTTGCAAAAATTTCCAATCGGAAAGGAGATTGCCTTTATAGGTGAGCCTTCGTTAAGTATCTATAATACATTTAGCTGCTGGCCCTGTCCACAGCTGTACATTGCTTAGCTTCCATGCTGGTACTCCTCTCTGCTTCTCCAAACTGGAGGCATGCCATCTACAGTAGGTAATATACCAACTATCCATAAGCACCTCAGAGAACCCTACATCAAATAACCCGAACTTTCCCTTTAATATTTATTCATGGACAAATCCAACCAATCTTACCTTCCACATACTCCATGACCATGCAGAGGTGCCTCCGCGTCTCAAAAGAACAGAACATAGAAACCACAAATGGGTTTTCAGCAAAGGTGAGGATGTCTCGCTCCACAAACACCTGCTGGATTTGGTTCCTAAGGATCAGGTTCTGCCGGTTGATCTTCTTCATGGCGAAACGCTGCCGAGTCTCCTTGTGACGCACCAGAAATACAGCCCTGCATGGCAGGAGAGGACGGGAAAGAGAGAAAAAGAGGAGAAAGAGGACAGGAGGGTTTATAGGGGATTGACAGGTATGGAGGGAGATCAAGTGAGATTTCACAAGGGAAAGAAAGCGGGATAAGATGAGGAGACATACGCATCACTTACTAGTGAACATCAGCACAGACTTGAAATGAAATTGTCCAGACAAACTCTACATGTAAACACGAAAATACTACGGCAACACATCCTCATTTTAGTTTCTTTTCCTCTTTTGTTGGGTCCTCTGTGGTGACACAAAGACACTGAGTCACTCAAACACAAACAAAGAGCTCTGTCTTACTCACCCATAGGCGCCATTGCTAATGAGCTTGATGGTCTCAAAGTCGCTCTCCAGCGGTTTCCTACGAGGAGGGGTGCAGGCTGCTCGGCTCTGAATCACACACGGCCAAAAGAACAGAAGAAAAATAACAGGAATTTAGTTGAAAAAAATAACAGGAATTTAGAGGCTGCACTATTTCAGAGAAGCATTAATTCATGCACTTCATTGTGATAATGTTAAAGTTTAATGCCTGCATGTATGAACAACTTAAACTGGATCTAAGCGGCCCCATCGATGTTGTTTAGCTCTACTTCATGACATTTTATATTTCTTCAGCACAGCAGCCGCTGCCTTTAACATTACCTCACTCTATTCTAACTACTTTATATAACCGTTTAATGTCAGCTTGTACCTGTGTGGGTGTTGCCTCTCCAGGATCATCAGAGTCTCTACTGGCTGCTCTGTGACTTGGACTCGTCTGCTCCAGATGGACCATCTCTGTAACAGCAGCAGACGCACATTTGAATAAGCACTCGTTGTCCTCACGGGTGTCTGTTTAAGCTGAATGGAGTTTGATCTGTTTGCAAAGATACTAATTATGCTTAATGAAATTACAACTGTCACTGTTCCCAAAGCTTGTTTTTACTGTTTTATTATAATTCTTTTATGTGATTACTTCATAATGTCTTTGTTAACTGATTAAGGGTTTTCCAATTCAGTTATGTTCTACTCTGTTTAACATTATTGTGGACCACATCGCAATACCGACATGCAGTTCTGAAGGAGGATAATTTTCAAAGTTCTCAAGAAATAGACAAAAGACAACCTGTTTAACTGAACAAAAGATGACGCAGCGACACTACGGCATGAACTACGACAGAAAAGCAAGTACAAAGACAGTCAAGTGCAAGTAGGCATGTAGTAATAAGATCAGTAAAGTGCAATGAATGATTAGCGCTGTCCCACGTTCACTGTTAAGCCTGTGCCTCATTTTCAGTCAAAGCAACAGGATATTCTAACAAATAAAGTCTATATAAAAATATTAAGGCCAGTTCCAGCAGCAATAAAAATACATAAAATGGCAGCAGGAATTATTCCATGAGAAATACTATCTCCTCATAAGTTTTATTGCTTTCTGTTCCTTTCATGGACAGTACAGGTGAAGATATGACAGGAGGGGGACATGCAGGCTGCAATCAGGCTGGGGTTGAACATATCTGATTTTATTCTAGTAAAACAGTGAACATGTGTGTCACTCAGTTGAATGAATACAATATTAACTCCACTGCTAACAGCTAAATATTTGAATTAGGGAAATACTGCTGTTAACGACTCATCCTGTGGATGGCATATTGCTTGCACATCTGTTCGTCTTTTGCACTTTGCACTCTACCTCTGTATTACATATATATCTTCTATACTACTATAATTACAGTTTTTGTTCATTGATATAGAAAGATTGATATAGAAATAATAAACATTCTGACTTGTTCTTCTAGAAGCATGTCGTGCTGTGTTTCTAACAAAGGAGTGTCTAAGTTTGTCTGTGTGCGTGCAGACAGAGATCGATATTTGTACTGTAGTTGTAGCAAGTCCATGTTAGATAATGAAAGGTACTCTGTGTGTGTGTGTGTGTGTGTGTGTGTGTGTGTGTGAATCTGTCCATAAATCTAGCTGCTCTGCACCGTACTGCCAAAGTAACTGGTGACCTCCTCGGTCTCAGGCAGAGGTATGAATTCAGCTTTCTGCCTCAGGAGGCAGTTCCAGGCGAGACCCAGAACATCTGTTCTTCTGTTCTTCATCTTTTGCTCTGTATTTGTTCTACTTTACTGGTTATCATTACAGTTTTTGTTCTTTATCTGTGCCTTGTTATCCCCCCTCACTGCCAGACCCCCCAGCTGAACATGTAAATATTTAGATTCTTTGTACTTTTTTAGTATTTTGTTTTTACCCTTGTTGTTATACCAGCACCATGGTCTGACAGAAACAGCATTTCGATCCTCTATATGTCCTGTACATAAGTTGATAGTAAAGTTGACTTTGAACATTGTAACACATCAGTGGAGATAATGCTCCGATTAATTACGGCAATAATAACGTCCACGTCATGCACACAGTTCAAACATACAGTACAATTACTATTCTAAAATGTGTACATTTATTGAACAAAATTCTACAATCAAAAACATGGATCACCTTCCAAAGGGTCCCTGGTGAGGCCGAGCTGGCTGATGATGTATCTGGGAATATCGGTCTTGATGCCCTGGCCCACCTTGGCTTGACCCTCTGCGGCCTCCAAACGCTGGTAAAACTCCTCTGGATCAAACTCCTGCAGGCAAGAAAAGGAGAGGGGTGCTGTTATTAAACTGCATTTATAAATAAATATCATCACTCACTACAAAAATATAGTGCTAGGCAATATAGCTGAAAAATGTTGCACAACATTCAGATGATATTTATGGTTATTGTTCATTTTTAATTACCTATTTTTAATAAAGATGAGTAGAAAAAAGGTTGAATTTACCTACTTTATTTTGAATTGAACTGCCTTACATTGAAGTGACCTTTATTTATCAAGGCACACTTGTAATAGACCTAATCAACTGTGTTTTTTAACAATACCACTGGACAATATCACTCTCACTTGACACTGTTTCTGTTTTCTGTCACGTGTCGATAGTGCAGCTGGTAGATGATTAGCTGTTTAGGCAGATCAAATATGGCTCAAGATTCTGTTACTACATTACCCATTTCTCAGTTATGTTGGTGACTGTTTGGTTGCAATACGAGAAAGACGGAGACCAGGCAGGCTGCCATTATTTCCTGCTGAACTAAGCACCACCCAAGTCACAGTGCATCACCCACCAGCTCAGTGGCGACCGCCATAATGCCAAACAACAAAAAATTGGCTTCAAAACAGTAGTCCACAAACCAATAGATGACATCATGGTGGCTCTGTCCACTTAATCTCCTGTCTACGGGTATATGATAGGCTGTTCATGAGCCAGAGTGTAGTCGTTATGTGCTTTCTTGGCGATTTGCATTTGTGTGAAACTCTTGAACATTTTATTGATCAGTTTTCTTATTGCTACTGATACATGTAACTACTGTGTTATTGCCCAGGCTGACTACAATAGCACAGGAAACACAGAGTCCCCTGACAGAATAGTTGCAAAATACACAGCAGGAAAAAACGGGAAACACAACTGCAGTGTAATGACAGAGTTGGTAAGAAAGCAGGTTGAAAAAGTGAATCCAATTTGTTTCTCCTTGACTTAAAGGACGAATGAGATGAATATCTGGGCTAATTTTAGGACTAAAATTATCAGCTACTGTCACGACAGGGCTACTGTACTAAAGGGCTTATAAAGGACAACAGCTCAAAACACCATCCTGTCCTGAAGGTAAACTTGCTGTGGGCTTATTCCAACATGTAACTCTATTATTACAACAACAGAAACTACAATTACTGCACCATATCATCAATGTGTGTGACTCACCTGTGACATCTGCATTTGAAGGGACAGATACTTTGTTCAAGGCTCTAAGCTGGTAAGCGTCATGTTGACTTTGCGTCACTCCTGTACTTAAGATCACTACCGTTTCTCCCTGTGAGTCTTACCAGACACTCCAGGAGCCTGGCCGGCCGGGAGATGATAATTAGAATCTTCTTGACCAGTTTGGTGATGATGGTCACCTCCTCGCTCTCCGAGCGCTCGTACGCCTGATCGGGAAAGGACAAAAGGATGATGGATTATTGTTGTGACTTAATCCAATTGGCACGAGCCACGAGGCAGCGCGGCTCATCCACAGAGGCTGTCTGCACTTTGGTCTGCCTCGTATTATTTTTAGAATCCATTTCATCTTCTTACAGTATCTGTTGGTGATTCAATGGATCTGGGCTGGTATTTCAGCATCTTGCATCAATGCTCATTTCTGTTCGTTGCCTTGCCAGATTCATAAATAATGGAAAACACTTGCGAATTCTATTTTATTAACGCTCATTGTCTCCATTATCTTAGTCTAACATTGCCTTGCCCTGCTCAAACAGCAGGTTTAGGGTGTTTCAGAGGCGGTGAAAAGGTGATATCACACATAGTTCAGGTTTGCAGCTGTAAGGTTGTTAAAAAAAAATTATACTTTGATACTTTTTCAACATCACATGTTAAAAACAATCCAGTCTGAGTGCTCATTCAAGACCTCAGTTCAGTTTAGTTCTTATTTTTCTGCCTGAGATTTGGCTCACAGCAAAACCAGACAGTGCTCAGTGACTTTTTCTGTACCAGCACTGTGTGCAGGTTGTTCATTGGAAAACAGGGAAAAACAGGATTATTTTTTCCTTTTTTGTTCCTTTTGTGGTCCTAGGACTTTTTTTGCCTGAGGAGTACTGAAAGAGGTATTGAGTATCTTTAACTATAGTCAGCTGATTGTTGACAGACTGAATCTGTTACAAAATTTGTTTTTTTTAAAAGGTATAGCCTTCAGAACAGCATTATGAAACAGTGATTATCATCCTAGAGACAACGAAGCAAGCACAGGGACAAATTCAAACATTTTAACATATAACCCTAATTCCAAAAAGGTTGGGAAGTTGTATAAATAAAAAACAGAACACAATGATTTCCAAAAACTTTTTGAACTATATTCAACTGAATAAAGTAAATAAACAAGATACTTAATGTTCAAACTGATTAACTTTATTGTTTTTTTTTCTAAATATACTGTAGGTACATGCATGTTTTGGAGCAACATATGCTGCCACCCAGACATTTCCTGTTTATTTCAGAAGTCATGGTTACTGTCACATGTTACCAGTTACCTGTTAGACTCCTACCAGGTACCGGTTTACCTGTGGGATGTTCTAAACAAGTGTTTTTAGAGCATTCCACAACTTTCCCAGTCTTTTGCTGCCCATGACCCGACATTTCCGAAACATGGTGCATGCATCCGATTCAGAATGAGTGTATGTTTCCCAAAAAATTATCAGTTTGAACTTTAAATATCTTGTCTCTGTACTGTATTTGAATACAAGTTGAAAATGGTTTCAAAATCATTGCATTCTGTTTTTATTTATGTTTTACACAACGTCCCGATGTTTTTTGGAACTGGGTTTGTATGACTGGAGGGATTTACTTAAAATGAAGTCTGACTGAGCTGGAAAATTATTTTTGTGGCAAGCTGAAAGAACAATTACAGAAATATGGCTTTAGTAGAAATTATAGACAACGTTATGACTATTCTTGTTGTACTGTAGGATAAAATAAGCTGCTAGGAGTCTGAATGAACTCAAGAAAGCACTGCACTGACTGTACTAACTGTAGCACCATTATTATAAAAATGAACTTGATGTTAATTTAAACTCTCTAGGTAAAAAAGGAAAGTCATTTGGGGTCTGAGTCTGCAGCAAAGGCTGTAATCTGTTTTGCAGAAGGCAGCATTTGCTGCAGGAAAATTGTTGCTGAAAAGGTTATGTAATAAATCATTATATAATAAAAGACTTGACCACTGCACAGATCTTTGTAATAATATAGAATGACAACACCATTACTGGCCAGTGTTCTGGAATCAGCACTGAATGAGATCCAATCAAACAGGCAATTTCAATTCAATGTTCCCAGTGAGGCTAAAGTATAGCCTGCAATGTCCCAGAGGACATTCTGACCTACAGACAATCAGAAATTCACTGATGATGCGTTAAAGGGAACAAACACTGGCTGAACGGTTGCACAGCTGAATGATCATTAAAAGGGAACAAAACTGTGTCTCCAAGAATCAGGTGGAAAAGTTGAGGCACACTTTAAAGATTTTAACGATTAGTGACACTCACCTCGTGCAGCAGCTTCTCGAGTTTCTCCTGCAGCTCCACAAAGTACCTGGAGGTGACCAGGCCTTTCTGGGACTTGTCCAGACAGTCCCTGGCGAGCTCCACCAGCTGGTGCTGAATGAATCCCAGCACACCATCGGCCAGGGGCAGAGCCGTGCCTGGGGAACACTCTGCAATGATGTCGAGCAGCTGACCCTCCATCTGGGCTGTCGCCTGGGAAACAACCAAGATGGAAGACTTCATTTAAAACAGCGACAGCGGTAACAATTTCTTTAAAGCTGGTCCTCCCACAGGTGAGTGAGGCGAAATTTTGACTTTGCCAGGAGCGTTAAAATCTCCTGTCCTGGTTTCCATGTGTAAAAAAAACTCGTGCACACGTGTGTAGATGCACTGAACAAAATTATTTCACAAATACAACTCGGACAGAAAGAAAAAAATGCAAGAAAATCACTCACTATACCTTAGGAAAGCGTTCTTTGTAGACATGATTCATCATGACAATTTCATTGTCAAATGTTCCACAGGTCCGTCCAGGGCTGGATGAGAACCAGGTAGAAGAGAAACACAGAAAAACAGATCAGAGATACAACATAACAATGCAGATGAGAACATATAAAGATGAATTTAACAGTTGGTAACACTTTCTTTGAAGGGATGGTAATAAGGCTGGCATGACAATGTCGCAACTATGACATAACACCAGTCTTAATGAAAGTTTATGACTGGTGTCATTATGTGTGATTTGGTCAGTTATGCCATTTTTAATGCAAAGATGACATTGTTTTGTTACGGCAACTTGACATTAGTCCAGCCAGTAACATCTTTGTTATGACATCTGTATTGAGAGTTCCACATGCGCAGTACCAATAGACACGTTATCCCGCCACCATGCAACTTAAAAGCTGACTCTAGCCTAACTGGGACATCCCAGTGAACACGGCCAGACAAGGACCAAACACAGCCTCCGAGACCACACCGAGAGGCAAGTTTGACAGGGAACACAGCCACAGGATACCAGGAGCCAAACCACCTCTGTGCTGAGTCAGCTGGCTCCACAGCTAACCGAGCTAACTAGCCAACGCAAGCTACAGTTAACAGCTATTAGCCTACGTTAGCAACAAGTAAACTAGCCACTTTAGTTGAGGCCATTAAGTATCATGTGACCAAATGACACTTAATGAAAACAGTCACAAACATTCATTGATGTTCTTAACAGCACCATGTCAGTCTTATGCACACTTTTTCAAATAAAGTGCTACTTCATAGTCTTAAATGCTAAATTTGAATCACATAGAAATGTACTAAAGTCATTTTTGTAAACAGATCAGGGGATGGAGGAGTGATATATTGGAAAGCTTTACATTATAGAGACACGTTTAAACTTGCTCTTATACTAAAGCTATAGAACAACATCAGAAACGGTAATATCAAGCTTCGTAAAATCTGCAAATTAAACTGCACATGTTTCACTGAAAGTGTTTACTGCCAACACACGTGTTTCAAAATGACACTGATGTGATTCAGGTCAGGTTCTCATCTGCAGTATCAATGACCACATCTGTTGTGTGCACGGGGCTTCGGTTACAAGGGTGCACCTTTAAAACCGTCCGCGCACGTTACAAATCAACATACTGTCATCACAAACGTTATAAATAGCCGCCCAGGGTGGCCCTATACATCACATGCTGCAAATAACAATATCAACATGTGACATGCACTTTACTATTTCTGGGGAACCACAGCAGATGCAGTTGCACAGCAGTGGTTTTATTTGAGGGCAACAGCAACAGTTAACCCCTTGGGAACTATTTGAGGGCAATAAGAAATGCTTTACACACCCTTAGGAGCTATTTTAGAGCAACATAGACGCTTGTCACTCAGCTATTTGCATAGTCAATACGTGCAATAATTTAGATGTCTACGTTACATGAATGGAGCTTTTTCACTGATGAAATTATTAGAGGTTTTGTGGAATCTCATGTTCCATCTGTAAACGACTAATCAGGAAAAAAAACATTGGAAAGAAAGTGCTTGTTTGTGTGTATAAACTTTTATAAACAAATTAGAGTTAACAAGCCCACATCATTGACTATATACTGGACCATTTCAAGTGTTAAGATGTATGTGAATAAATGATAAAGACCAACTTTTGCGTACCTTCAGTCCACATATCTAGAGAGTATCTAGAATCTTCTGTGGCACGGACAGGGACTCGTCGCCACAACCACATCAAGCTGTTACCAACACCCTCCACAGCACAACCCATTATAAAAGTCTCCACCGACCTCAAAACCACCGCTAGAGCTATTTAGAGGGCTTTTTTTAAGTGTTTAATGAGAGCAGCAATGCTAAATGATGAGGAAATGCTATACTCTAATCCAGGGCATCACTAGTAACCAGCATCTAGTCTTTTTCCCAGAACCACATAAAATAATTATCCCACCATATTCAAATCCTCCCAGCCAGTAATTCATTATTTATAATCATCCATGAAAGACGTTACGGTACATCAGATCTACATTTGACCGTTTGATGCAGAGCAGAAATCTTACTGAAATCTGATGTTGCTTGCAGCTCTGCTACTAAGATGCAAACTGCAGGCTTTTCGGTGGTTGCAGTACTGCCAACAGGTCATTTCATCTCTCATAAAATTATTTTAAATCCATGTGTGGGCAAGCAGCTGTGTAATAGAGGGAAAATGTTCACTGTATGCTTTAAGCTTCTGGAGGTGGAAGGCTTTACATGAGTTCCACAGCTAGCATCTTCAATTAGTAACACAGAATTTTCCAGGAACAGTGGAACAAAAGCAGCACGACAGCAGACTGCAGTTGTAGTTAGACACAGCTGGGCCAAAGAACCAACAAGTAAGTTAGCTAACAGGGAAAATCTAATGTCAGAGATAGCATACTGATAGCATGGTGACTACTCAAATCAGGTACTTTTGTAGTGTAATAACACTGCTTATTTGGTAACACTTTATTTGAAGATGTGTGCATAAGACTGATATGTCACCATCATAACCATGACATGGCATCTGCCATGAACATGAAGGAGTCTTCAGGAATAATTATTATTGACTCATTCAGTCAATTATGTCATTTTTAATGCAAAGGTGACATTGTTTCAGATGTCTCTGTTATGGCAACTTCACATTCAAGCCAGTAATGTCTTAGTTATGACACCTCTATTGAGGGCTGCAGGTGCGCAGTAGGGATACACGTTATCCTGCTGCTTTTGCAGCTAGCAAGCTGACTCTGGCTAACTAAGCTAACTAGCTAATGACAGCAACAGTTGACAGCAGATAGCTGTTAGCCTACTTTAGCAACAAGTAAACTAGCTAACTGCTGTCTGTCCATCAAGTGACTCTGGAAGCTAAATCACCTTGGTACTGTACGCTGTCATCAAACTGGCCTTTTAACATTTAATGACGTCTTTATGACAAGTCCAAAATGTACCACTTTACTTGAGGTCAAGGTCACAGATTGCAATCAGCTGTTGACCTCTCACCTCACCCTCCCCTTCCAAGCATGTGGGAGAACCAATGGTGGCCACGAATGTACACTCAAAGATATAAACGCAACACTTTTGTTTTTGCTCTCATTTCTTGTGAGCTTAAGTAAAAGATCTGAAATTTCTTCTGCACATACAAAAGGTTTATTTCTTTAAGTTCAGAAATTTGTTTTTTTTTTCTCCTTTACTAAGATAATCCATCCACCTGACAAGTGTGGCACACAGAGATGCTGATTAAACAGCATGATTATTGCACAGGTGTGCCTTTGGCTAGTACTTGTTGCCTTCGGTTAGAGTCAGAGTAAGAATAACGGGGTGAGCCAATCAGAGACAGAGTAGAGAGAGAGAAAAAAAGGTATCTGTATCCCCTTGTGAAATAGGCATAGTTCAGTACGTAATAAATGTCTTTTTTTCCAAGATCAAACTGCACATTTTAGAGTGACCTTATATTATGACCAGTCCAAGACACAACTGAGCAATAATCATGCTGTTTCATCAGCATCTCTATAAATCACACCTGTCAGGTGGATGAACTATCTTGGCAAGGGAGAGGTGATTACTAAAACAGATACTTTAAAAAAAAAAACTGAACAAAATTTTGAGAGAAATGGATAGCTTCAACTCATAATAAACTGAAGTAAAACCAGAAGTGTTGTGTTTATATTTTTGCGGAGTGTAATGTATACAATAACATTATTAAGTAAAGCAGTTGTTGACTTGGCCTCATGACAACATCTTTATGGCTTCATTTTAACATCAACCTACAACATTAGCCAGGTGAAGTGTGTGTCTTTGGTTCTAACCACTCAAATCAAACTAACCTAATGTGATGATCACTTCTCCCAGTGGAATTCAATGTTACAGAAATGTTTGTGTAACAAAAACAAGCAGTCCCATACATCTAAACCTCCAAGCTACCTGAGACTGCGTGAGCGGAGCCTGACAGGGGGCGTGGAGTGCGCTCCTTCTTCGTCCGCCACGCTCTCCGTGCTGCGGAAATGTTTGAACAGGAAGTGAAGATCATCTTGCGTGGGCTGGAAGGGCAACTGGTGCAATAACTCCTGGGAAGAAGAGGACTGGGAGGGAAAAGTGTGGAGACATGGGGTATGTAGAAGAGAGAGAAGTGGGGAGAGAACAGTGTAGAGAGGTCAGCGTGCTGGAATGTATTATAAATATGCAATAAAAAACAATCAGTGGCTCAGACTTATTTCCTACTTTTGTCTGCTTTTCTTTGCACATTAGTATCCATGTCAGGTTGCGCTTCTACAGCTTTGATGATATAACATCCTGTGTTAAAAGGCTTCCTCTAATAAGAGATTCACACCACTGCTCTCTCTCATTAATCCCGTGAAGACAGAGAGTCTTAAAGGCTTTCATGTTCCGCTATAGATGTGAATTAGATTTAACACTTAACAAGGACATTCTGAGAAAGGCTGCAGTAAAGTAAAAGATCATAAATCCTTTTCCAGATTTAAAGAATGACTCAGTGAGCTTTAGTGTTCTGCTCTCCTAAGGCAGGATTTTTCTTTCTTTCCTGCTGCAGCATGCCCCGAGGCAGGCTGGCAGCGACGGCTGTTGTGTTGGCCATGCATGCATTCGTTTTCTCTTTCCGAGCCAAAATGTGTGACACGCAGCCTGGAATTTATGAGAACTCCCATCTGGCTGGGATCTTGTGTTTCACTGGAGGAAGAGCAAAGGGAAGAGAGGCTCATCTGACTGGAGGAAAAGAGAAGAGCCTAACAGGGAGACAAAGTTGAAAGGGAAACAGGAAAAAAACACAAACAAAGACAGAAAAAAAAGAAATAAGTGATAGAAAGAGGGACAGAAAGATACCCTGAGGGGGGAAACTAGAGACGTGTCAGACGCGAGCGAGAGCAGCATAAAGACCTCACTGACAGCGAGCCTGAAAGGGGCATTGTGTGGCTGAGGGCTGACCTCACCGTCTCCAAGCCATGTGGTTGGCCATACAAAATTACAGCCGTGACAGAGGAGACGGGTATTGTTTTTACAGCCAACTGCAGCCTCGGTAATGACTTTCAAGACAAAACCTCAAGATAATCGGCACAGAAACTATCAACAAATAGCCGATGGGTGTAGCCGGGCAGCACGGTGTGCTCCCTGCGTTCGTCTTTTCCCGAAAGGAAAAGCTGAGTGAGGAAATTTGAAATGCTGTACAGTCCCTACTCACATATGACGTCATTCAGGAAAATGAAAGCGTGCATTTCATAAAGACCCGTGTTATTTTACTGATAAGACTTATTATTCCTGTACTTTCCCCTCAGTCAAAAGGGGCTACACAGTACAGAGAGCGCAGCTCAATGAAGTCATTTATTTAATAAGGTGGTCACATGGTAAACTTTGCAGACCTTTTGAATTCAACCAGAAAAACATACCATATGTAGTAAAATGTTGTGTATTAAAATTGTCATGTGCGTAAAAAACATGTATAAATTTTCCCAGAAAGATTCTGGGAAAGGCATCTGAGGATTCATTCCTACTTCCTGTGTGCGGTGGAAAGAGCGATAAAAGGCTGATGATGGAGAGATGTATCATCAGCTGACATATCCTGTTGTGACTGAGTCATCAGAGGATACAGCATCCATCTCCAGTCAGCTGTTTTGTATAAATCAACTGGAAGCAAAAAGTATGGTCGGCCAGACTGTCGAGTAACAGTGTTGTGATGGTGTGAGAACGTTCCTATTTGCCACAGCTAAGCATATTATGTTATTGCAACAGTTTTTCTGCAGATGTGTCACCCCCCGTAGACTAGGAAAAAGGTTGGATTAAGTTCACACATTATATCCTCACCAAGATCAGGGGCGGTGAACAGCTTGAATTGATGGCAGATGCAATTGGACCCGAAGACACTAACAGTTACAGGATATATCATATCATATCTTTCCAGATTTTATTTTATTTCCAAGTGATCCACTCAGAACGTTTTTTACAAAGTCCTGCATCCATGATTTTAAAAGCCAGCTTTCTCCTCTTTGACCTGATTTCAGTACTTTTCTAGTTCTGTTTGAATAAAGTGACAAAGTCCAGTCCAAATGTTGAAAGAATTGTACCAATAAACTTCTGACATAACTAAAACAAAAGCGGATTCCATCGCACCTTGACCCATTAACTCATTAATTCTTGTAGAACTTTCTGGCAGCCGTTGCTGTGAACTTCTTGTTATGTGTTATACGTGTTACCTTTGCACACATGAGTAGGAGTATGCGCAGTGTGCCTTAAGGCACAGCCTCTTTTTTCTTTCACCCACTTGTGGATCGTCATCAGGACTGGTACGCCGTGTCGGTGGGTGATAGTTGTTAAGTTGTATTTTATAAATATTTGTGAAATTTCTGTAATATTACTGTTGAGTAAACCCTGTATTTTGTGTTTATTGCAGGTTTACAACCTGGTCTAGTCTGGTCTGATCTGTTAAAACAAGGCTGTAGCAGGCAGCGAGTGTGTGTTACCATCAATAAACGGACTAAATGAGACCCGAGTTGTTCCGCCGTACTGTCCTGGTAACCCTTTCCAGAGGGGAGTTTACTGGTGAAGCCCGGTAAAATCTGGACAATTCTCATTCGACCATATACCACCACACCAAATTCCATTCTCAAATTCAACAGTTTTAAATTTCTCTGCTTACATTGCCGATGTAAACTCAAGGAATATTTATCAGTTACTTTTCAAAATCCACTTGAATCACTCTTCATAAATTAGATCCACTGCAACAGCACTTATCTAAAAGAAAATACATCACTTGTAAAGCTATTTTCTTCTTACAAAACAGTGGTGAAGAACACCAGGAGCAAATAAATGCCTGGAGTCAAGTTTTTATTTAAGCAAAATTGTGACTGGTGTGGTGACTGCATGCCAAATTAACCACAGCACACAAAACTCGCCTCTTAAGTTACCATATGGCCAGTTGCTGATAAGCAAAGTAGCATTTAAAAGGTTATTTTTCAAACAGAGTCAGACACAGTGCTCACTCATCATAAAACACACCAGGGCTACATTACATCACTGCCAGCAAAGTTCACAGAGAACAATGAGGACAAAACAGCGTCACTGATTTGTTTTGACCGAATATTCTCTGGTCTAACATTAATATTTCATTCTCTACCGAGCCTGTTCGTAACTGGTACTGACAACTTTATCTTCACTTTACCTGTCTCTCTTCTGCTCCGCCCTCAGTGAAACACATAGAGGAGACGAGCATAAATTACAGTAAAGCGCATTGAACGCTCTCACGCTGAGCTGAAAGGAAATGACTGCACATAAATAAGATAAAGAACATAATTTGTTGCTTTTAAGGGGGGCAGGCTGCTTCCTCCAAAGCGACGATAGGGGAAACACGGTGCAGCATAATCCACCTCTAAGCTGTTCGTTATATGCCCAATAATTTTGAAGCATTTATATTTTTGCCAAAATACGGCTAATTATACTGCCTCTACTGCTGCCACGTTTCACTGCACATATTCTTTTTTAACCTTTATTTATTCAGGGTAGGTACACTGACAGCAATGCTCTCTTTTGCAGGAACGCCCTGATCACATTCACACCTGGAAGCTGCCCAGTACAACCACAGTCTGATCTGCTGGCCACTGAGCAGCTCCACTGGAGCGGTGGGGGTTAAGGGCCTTGCTTGAGGGCACCTCAGTGGTAGTAATGAGGGAGGGGCAAGTGCTGTCTTTCACTTTACCCCCCCAAACCAGGCTTATCCTGCTGGTCAGGGGATTTAACCTTCCAGTCACAAGCTCGCTTCTCTCTAACCTTTAGGCCACCACTGCCCATAGTCTTTGTGTGCAAGACAAAAATTCTCACACTATCAGGTAAACTGTTTTGCACATGCTGATGCATCACACTCTACAAACTTTTCACAGCTGGTTTTCAAGTCGACAGGGGGTGAGAATTTCCGATTCAGAGGAGATTTTCCTTTTTACTTTTACCTTTTACAAGACAAGCTGGATTATTCAAGATATTAAATATGCTTGTTAGTCTTTCACTGTTGGCCAAAAGGTGTACGACACACACTTTCACAGCTCATCTAAAATACAGCCCAGGTGCAGAGCACTTTTACAAAAGAACTCACTCTGTCTCCTGTAAATCAAGAACCATTTATGGGAGGATTTATTTCCCCCCACCGTGTGTGTAATCTGATGGGATTTACAGTTCAGTCAGTCAACACCGTAAGTTTACAAGACACCGCTGCCCCGTAAACTGATTGATACACTGACTATAAGTAACACAAGGAGCTAAATGGTCCCGTGGCAGTGGTTTGGAAAGAGATTGAATGTCTGATGAAGAAAAAAAGACAGAGCTCACTGGCACTGATGATTGCAGGAGGAAAAAAGACACAGAAAGAGACTCAGCTTACAGATACTGATGAACTGGGTGCGTTGGTGCAGTATCCAGACGAGGGAACCGACGCCACAGACCACCTTCGCCCATCCGCTCTGCAGAAACAGAAGAGTCACAAACTGCTCAGCGCATATGAAACCTACACATCCTGTTGACTCACTCTAGTCTTCAAAGCTTCACCTTTTTACACTTGCTAATCTCACTCTATAAATGATTTTCTCATGCAAGTTAAAAAGCGATAACATCTGATGCTTGAAACTGTGTTGATTTTAAAGACGAAAACACCGGCTTGTCGTTTTCTTACCTTTCGGTGCGGGCCAGTTGGCTGCGCAGATGCAAAAAAAGAGGAAGGCACAAATGGAGGGAGGGGAAGAGGGGCAGGCGGAGACACAAAAGTGAGAAAGAAAATAAACACTGTTTAATGACAGTGACAGAGTAAGTCTGGCTGTCAGAGTCACAGCACTGTTTGTCTGTCACAGCTCGCAGCCAGTGGCGGTCTGCTGATGCTGCTGCTGCTGCTGCTGAACACCTGCCAAGCTGCTATCATACTGCAGCACTCAGACACTTATCTTGTGACTCATTATACACAAACACACACACCGACAAAATACAGTCATAAACAGCACCTACACATAACACCATGAAACACCCACTTGGACCACTACTACCAGGGTTCATATGTATTTCTGAGTAAAATGTCCAGACTCCTATCTAAATCGCTGCTATAAACACAATTGTACATTCCTTTATGCCCACAGCAATCAATGCGATATTGCCACTTTATTTATTTTTCCAGCTATACATATTAACTTTGATTGTATGCTCTGATCATGAGTATTTGATGCTTGCTCATTTTACAGAGTAAGCAGGGTTCTCACTCTTTTTTGGAGATCATTTTCCAGGACTCTTCCAGGAATCACACTCACTGTGAGCTAACTGTAAAAGCTAAACATTTCATGTCACATTATGGTCCAATGCAGCATTGTGTTTGAACAGACCATTGCTCTGAGCCACAGTTGAATCACAAAACAAGCTAGCAAGCATGTCAATGTAAGCAAGTGAACTAAACATGCTAACCAATTTGACTTTATTCTTCCGTTTAAAACAAGCTGGGAAGAAAGCAATCGTAATCTACAAACCTAATTAAAATTCCACAGCTATCAGCCAACAGTGACTAACACTTACATTTGAAGGATAACGTAACAAACATTGTTTGGAGTTTCAGCCACTTAAGTTGTAATGTCATCTAACCTGTGACGTGACCTGAGGGAGTGTTCGCAGAGTTTCCACCGAGAGCAGCCAATTCAAAATACTCTCGTCTATAAATTACTGTTTGCATGTTATGATCCTGAACACAGTGACTAAGGTATGTGCTTCAGGGAGCTCTGATAAATCGCCTAGTAGCTCATTCTAATCTAAAATTGAAAACTGGTCAGCTGTTTTACATGTTTTCCAGGAAACAAGGGAATCCTGGTGAGGGATTAACAGAGGACTTATTTAACCGTAAATGACATTTTTTCATTTCACATATTAAACAATGTTTATTTTACGTGTGATTGAGTATATGAGACACCAGATTATGTTGAAAACACAATTTTCAAGGAGTATATTCAAATTCAAGCACATTCCTATTCTTGAAAACATCATTTTAAAAACTTTGAAAGAATTTGTAGAAACCCTGTACTATGAACAGAAACCTTCATGTGTGAAACTTCCAGTTGTAACAGCGTGTCTATCTCCATATTTCCCCTACTTTTAGATCCAATATGGCACTCTAAGGACGTGGCCCAGTTTCTTTCTCTGATTCAATCTGCAATGACAAGGATGGTCAAATGTTTTCTCGCACAAACCAGCTCTTGGGGACATGGAGCCAAATCGGGGGTGACACAATGAAACTGGATGGTTCTGCAAGCGAGTGGGTCTGAGATCTGGGGATTAGTCAGGTGAATTAGACGTGTTTGTTTTCTCGTCTGGTTCATACCCGATATGTATGTCACCCCGCTATGTGTTATTAAACGCCTTGCTGCTGATACTAGGTTGTTGTATTAAGGTCCTGCGGGGCTTAAGAGGATAGAGGCTAAGATTAAAAACAAGGTTTTAAATCGATGTTAGAATCAATGCCTAAGGTGTAAAAGGAAACAAAAACTATTGTGGGCCAGTGTTGGCAGTCATCACACACCAAGGTTAAAAAAAGGTGCTGAAGAGAGAGCTGCAGGCAGCTAAACGATCATACCTCCGCCCTGAGATGGTTTCTTATCACAAGCTTTCTTCATTTGCATTAAAAAGACGTATTACTGTGTGTGTCTGGCTCTTCACTGTTTACATGACAAAATAATTGCACAAACAGCAGGGCTATACAGCTTGTGTGAATAGCAAATAAACCCGGTGGAGCCCTCAAAAGTGCAGTCACAGCATCTGTCTCCACGCTGGCAGCTTAAAAAGTCTCAATAAATTTAGATGAGTCATGCAGGCTCGTGCAAAGGCAATTCTATCAGGAGACATCCCCTCTCCGTCCCCGGGCTTATGGTGCAATATGCCGTACTGCACTGCAACGTTAAATGCTAATTCATATCACATGACTTTTGAGATAAGCAGCATTGAGGTACACACAGTGAGACAGACGCAGCATATTCTTAAAAAGTCTTCTATGTATACAAGTATCTACAGCTCTATTTTTAAGCATCTCCTTCAGAATGAGCCCACATGTTGCCGTTTTGCCCGAAACCAACACACTATTTTTCTGCTACTGGACGAGGATGCCAGTTCCACCTACTATTCCTCTAAATCCCAGTGACTCTATGCACACAGTTGCAAGAAGCACGATAATCTTTGCAATTTCTCCCCATAATCACAGCGGCCCTGAGTAATGAGTGTGTGCACCGACTTGCCACCTTAATTGGCTTGACAAATGCCAAGACCCATGTCCAGCAAGTGGCCCTGGGGCCTTTCAGCTGGTTGGACTTGCTTCTCCATTGCTTCATTTTCACTACAGGGGCAAAAGGGAACAAGTCAGGGCATGTTCATTAATCATGCAACGTAGTTTCCTCTAAAACCAAGTTTGTTAGGGTTATTTTAGTCTGTTTTTATTGGATGTAGCTTAAAATAGCTGAAGAATGTTGATGCTCTAGTTAGGTTTTGGTAGGAAAAGAAGCAGCGTGGCTATCGCTAAAGCCCCTGATACACTGGACAAAAAACCCCCACTAACATTTGGCTTTTGTCTTCAGCAGGAAAAGGTACAATCAGCATTCAGTCCCGGGTCAAATTAGTGTTGGGTCGTTCATGAAGCAGTTCTGAACGTACTGCACAGTGAACTGGAGCTCAGAGCACAGCAGCCGTGCGAGTCCTGCCTGCCCTTCTCCCTCCTTGTCAAGTAAGTGTAGGAAAAATATCCATGCTGTATATAATAGGGCAAGAATGTGAGCTTTCGCTTTCGCAAACAGTATCTATATCCAATAAAATTGCTCACTGGCTCCTTCACAAATGACTGCTGCCAGTGCCCTCGTCAGCGAGCTGAACTGAACCATCAAGTCCTCTGATCAAGTACTGAACAAATTTCTTCAACAAATCTTTTTAATGAGCCGATTCTAGTGATTCAGGACGCTGAAAAGAACTGCTTTTCCCATCACTAGGTCAAATGACTCTGCAGTGGTCACGGGTATTTATCAATTCCAGCTCCGATCAGCAGTAATGGAAACATGAGACCTGGATGGACGGGCTGATTTTAGCCCCTTTTCGGTGAAGGCAATGAAAGCTTGTCGCTTCCATCAATAATTTCTGCAACTATTTTGTTCCTTTTTCTTACACATATGCTGCTTGACTTGACTTGGTTTGATTCAGTGTGTCTGTCCAGCACTGCTGAGTTTGCACCCATTTGAAGGTGTGTCTTTACTGATGAAGCGCTCGTCTTTTAGTCAAATCAAGTGTCTGTTAAACAGTAATTCTTCATGATAAAAGTCCCCCATTATTTTGTTATCTAAACACTTTCATAATGAAGCAGCTAAATCAGGAAATGTAGGGTGTTCATCAGCAGTAACTTAACATGACTCTTATCCAGCTGAGAGTACAAACAGCAATGCAAGAGAGAAACTAAACTTCAAACCACAGAAATTCAGTTAGAAGATACAAAAGTACTGAGAGTTAAACGCGCACACTTAACGCCTTTCTCTCTGCTCTCCTGCACAGACACGAGTTAAGTCCCAGCTTTCCAGCCCCATCAGAAAAAGAAGAGAGGCAAACTCTTAGTAAATCACCTATTTTGAGTTGGTTTAGCTGCATTAAAAACAATATTTGCTCTAATTTTGGTGTTTATTATTACTTTTTTGGCAGCAAAAAGTTAAATTGTTTCCTGAGTTATTGCACTTTGCTGCGTTTTTGCTAAATTTAGTCAAGTGAGCCCACACTTTTGAATGTTTTGCCCTGTCCTCTGTTTTAGTAACGTTAAATAAATACTAGGTTCATCAACATTTTGGTACAGACCAGTCAGGAATCGGTACTGGTTTAGTACCAGTTTGTGATACCCATCTTTATGTTTTCTTCTGTTGACTGAATTATGAATGGCAATACATTTTCATTGAGGTTTATTTCTTATGTTTTCAATTCATCCCATCCTTTATCCCTGCAGGGAGAAAGACGAACCTACTTGAATGTTAAAATATGCATTTAATCTACTGTTGTTTGGAGGCATTTGCACGGCATTTTATCAGGCTCACCGACTTTCCAGTTTTTGTATCAGGCAGGGAACAAACCCAAATCAAAAAGCATTTGAGTTAAATCTTACCTGCGGGCAAACTGGAAGTTGGCAGAGGTGCTGGCAGAGACATTTCTGGGGCTTTCTGAAGGACTGCTGCCAGCTGAAGAAACAAAATATACAGTTACTAACTTTGAAAATAAATGGGAACTGAAATAAACCATGGATGTGACAATTTATGTAATGAATCCAAAGTACAAAATTCACTTTTTTGTCCACCAGCCAAATGACCAGTGGATATTTCACAAGCCACATTACCACTATTTTTTGGCTTCTGTGTGAAGCAAATCTACTGGCCACTTGCATATTTTACCAGCATTTGGCTTGTGGCTGGTGCTAATTTTGTGCCCTGGTTGAATCATTCCACCGGCTGTCCTCTTGTTTTGCATGAGTCGTTTGAAACTGGTTTTACTTCACAGCCCAACCTGAAACAATCAAATCTTTTAATTACAGTAACACTCCTACAGAAGGTAACTAGGGCTCGTCAAACAATCTGAGTTTCAGCAGACAGCGGGGAGTCAGGTTGTTGATTCCACCACACCGCATACTTATGAAAGGGTCACTAAAGGGTTTTCATGCCAACTCCTGAGGGCAAAGCACTACCACACCCTGATTCACTTTTAAAAAATGGGTGCAGAGAATGAATGAGTCTCCATATTGCAATTCAGGCAGCAGGATGAAGGAATGAGTAGCCTCGAGGTAGCTACACAAAAAAAACATCATCATGAGGGCGAAAACTATCGTATGAACTATACTGTGGGCACAATATGATCTTAAAACACCACCATGAACACACCAGAGGGAAACCACTGCTAGTCTTGTGACATACAGCATCAAAAACAAGGCTGAAGGCAGATATACTAAACAAAAAAGCTAATGTAGTAGTCTCCTGCCACAGATGAAGCCCTTCATCTATTTATTCGATCTTAACCCACTCCTGTTTACGTCTACATAAATTAAGTGTAACGAGCCTCTAGTCTGATTGCAAAACAATATCACACATGCGACTAAAAACAACACACAAGTACCTGTGGCAAGAGGGAGAGGTGAGAGTGGTCGTGAGAGCGTAGGCGACGGGGTCCCAACCGCCAAACTCCTTCTCTTGTTGTTACGAGAACTGCGAGAGGAGGAAAACAAAAACAGAAGAGAGAAAGCATTTGTTTTATGCAGCACAATTACAAACATGATCACTCATCACATGTGTCTTTTATCGGTGCAAGAAACAGTCACGTAAGATAAACACAGTTACTTATCGTGATAAGGAGAACGCTGATAACTGTAATGATACCGGTAACTGTGTTTATACGTAAACATGCATAGCTACACACATGTATGCATGTAAATATATAAACACACACACACAGAAAGTATGCACCGGGTATTACATTTGGCTTATGTGTCAGCACTGGTGGTCACATTTTTTATATTCTTGTATTTAAGAGGATTAAAGTGTTTCTGACAATGGGAGTTACCAAAATAATGCAAATACGTGAAATAAATTAAAGGACTAGTTCAGATTTTTTGAAGCGGGGTTGTATGAGGTACTTCTAGTCAGTGTATTAGCTACAGTAGATGGAGGTCAACATGCCCCCAGTTTGGAGAAGCAGAGAGGAGGATTAGCATGGAAGCTAAGCAATGTACTGCTGTGGACAGAGTCAACAGAAAAATGTCTTTTAGCCACTTGTCAAAAAGCCCACCTAAAAAAAAAAATAATGCTACAGTTACAATATTTTTGCTGCTTTATCATGCCGTCAGACAGCTTATTCTGACAGGAATCGGCAAAATATTGCACTCTCCACCAGCCGCCTTTTTTAGGTGGGTAAAATGCATTCATTGCTTAGTTCCCCTAACCAGCACTCAGTGCTTCTCCAAACATGTGGCATGTCAACCACCATCTATTGTCGGTAATACACGGACTATAAGTACCTCATACAACCCCACTTTAAACAAACTGAACTCACCCTTCAACATCCAGTGAATAATGAGGAGTACGGACTACTATACATTTAAAGTATTACACTAAAGTATGAATGATGATCTGATGATGTCTGGAAGTTATTTTCATGTGAGAGTATGGGAAACATCTGGAAAGAGTAATGCTCGCACCACTGGGAGCACCTGACCCTATAAAAACAGCCTTGACTTGCTGTTATACAACAATGCAGATAGAGAGAGAGAGAGAGAGAGAGAGAGAGAGCTGTAT
>JAJHUR010103972.1:0-19060 GCA_027495735.1 Lutjanus campechanus
GCTGCCCTTCTGCTATCTGCCATATAGTATGATATGATCAAAACAACAGAGGTGTACAGAGACGTCATTATCTGTATCTGTTCAACGAACAAAATTTTCTCTCTGTATCTGTATTCTGATCAAAGACCGGAAGTGGTTGTGCTTTATAAGTCACATTAAAATGGGCAAATGTTATATTTTGTAACCTATTCGTTGGTAATGCAATTGTTGTACTATCAAAGCATCAAGTTGATTAACCCTCTCTTTTTTAATATTTATTTTTAACTGAACTAAGTTTTATGAACTGAACCTCACCACCTCCCACCCCTCAACTGGGGGAGAATTGAAATATTCTGTTTTGCATTGGAAATAGAAACTCTTTACAGTAATGATATTTTAAAAAATCCTTCAGTTGAAGGGAATAATCTTAAATTGCAATGATGCTGTATTCATATTTCTTGATGTGTTGATCTTACAGCAGTTCACAGTGCTGGAATATTATACATATATATTAATATCATATTATAAAATTATAATATTGAAATTGAGTACTTTTTTACTCTTTGGACATAATTTTTTTCCCCTGAATAATAATAATAATAATAATAATAATAATAATAATAATAATAATAATAATAATAATAATAATAATAATAATAAGCAACTTCAAGTAGCAGAAATATCTGTTTCCATCATCTTATTTGTGATTTCCCAAAAAAATTTCACATTTGGGTGCATCTCTAACAAACAAGCTAGCAACTGTTACCTTTTCTTGTACTGCCAGGGCTGGCCTTCCCACGTGCAAATGTTCTACCAAAACAACCCCCCCCACACACACACACACTATTTTGCAGGGGCACTGTTAATGCATCCTGGGCTTCACGCCACTTGAGACTATTCTGATTGGTTTAAAGGAATACAAACCAGCCAGAGGGGGGTTTTTTTCTATAGCAGAATGAAAATGTGTGGAGACAGACCTTTCTCAGCGCTGACACAGCAAATGCAGGAACTCCCACAAGGCCTTTGTCATTTTTGTAGATATTATACTTCAATAGTACATATTCACAATCAAATTTATGTGCAGTTCATCCACAAAGTAATTACCACTGAGTGAACCTGAGGCCTTCAGGGCTGCTTGGGCCTTCGGAACCCCAAGGCAGTAGAGATGAAACAATATGAAAATTTCATATCATGAGTGTAGTGCCCAAAATTATCATGGCTATCAGTATTATCATGGCATTGTGACAATGGGCTGAATATGTTCAAAAAGTGCCGAAACCCATGCTGAAATCCTTTCACAAGGTTTTATATTGCAATTTGAGAGGGTTCTCACTGATGCAAAATAAACCCACATTGCTGCTACGCCGGTGTCTGGGATAGAAGCTGACATTTTTTGGGAATCCCATGGGACACAGGATTCCCATGGGATTCTCGCGGGATGGGAGTCGATTTCAGTATTAATCACTGGACTGGGACGGGACATTAATCATAAATAATCGGTCAGCTTTTAAATATATGAAAACGTGTGTAATAACATGTTGGACTGTGGATAGACAGAATCATTCTTCCTAGGTTGGGACAGGACAGGATTTTTTTTTTTTTTTTTTTTTTTTACTCATGTGATTGGGATGGTACAGGAGAATTATTGTGGGAGTAGGATGGGACAGTAGTGAAAATCCTCTCCTGTGTCAACGTGCAGTGATTCAACACAGTTTTAATGGTAATTAAATTTGAAATGCTACTACCAATCACCAGGAATTTTATCATGGTTTATCATAAAACTGGTAACCATTTCAGCCCTATGGGGGAGTCGTCCACTTTTCCCGGTTGGCAATCCAGATTTACATCTATAAGTAGCAGCCTTTGATATACAAGAAACAGCCGACCAGCTTGGACTGACAGCAAGTGTGTGGTTATGTGTATGACTATGTATGTGTGTTTGCGTGTGTGCATTTTTCAGTGCACATGCATTTGTGTTGGTGTGCATGCGTGCACATACACATATTGGGCAGGTGAGTGATGAGCACTGCAGTGCTTTGGTGCAAGAGCTTGTGGTTAGAAATCACAGAGGGACCGATGTGACTTGATTCGCCCCATGCCTCATATAGATGCACCCCCCCTTCACAACACACACACACACACACACACACACACCCCTTGCAGATATAAAGAAAGAGCGAGTGAGAGAGCGAGGTGAAGGGAAGAGAGAACCCTCACATCCTTTTAACTGGGTCTCATAAATCACAGACAGCAGCATGGCTGGATTATGTTGTCAAGTAAAAAATGTGTGTGCGTGCGTGTGTGTGTGCATGCGCGCCTCTGTATGTGTCTAATGTGTTGCTGCCTTCAGTGGGACAGGTGGCGAGGCATTGACACAGCATTGTTCAGTTGTTGTTTGTTGGAGAAGGGATACATAAAGCCACCTCAAGTGCCGAAGACAGCTGAACAACCTGAAAAGGCTCATGTGAAAAACTGAACAGGTGGATGAAAAGCTGAAACAGAGATGTAAAGGTTTCACGGCGAGGCAGAGGAGGGCACAGAGTGTGTTTGTGTATGTATGAGAGAGAGGCTGAGAGTGTGAGAAAAGAATTAGAATGGTTCAGTAGATTCATCAAGAGAGGGAGAATGAAGAGAAATGCTAGAAAAATGCATTTTGATAGCATGGGGGAAGTGGAGTGGGAGTATATTTAGAGGCGGAGGAGAAAAGATGGAACGAATGAGAGAGAGAGATGGAGGGGGAGAGAGTCCATCATAGATCTGTGGTTGCAGGCTTCAATCAATTATTAACGCCATGCAGATTAGCAGCCGTGCCGACAAACGATGCAATGATGGCTGTCAGTTTCCCCCGCACCGCCGCCTACCTCAGGGAATGATGGAGAATGAAAAAACGACAGAGGGAGAAACAGAGAGGGGAAGAGCAATGATGAGAGATGAATTGGAAAAAAAAGTTGGAGCAAACTTGTTTGGTGGTTTGTTTATTCCTCTGGGAGAGAGCTAGAAGGAGGGACAAGGACTGTATGAGCAAGCGAGGAGTGTGGTGCGTTAGGATGGGCAAGATAGGAGATGAAGCACAGTCATCGTCTGCTCTCATGACTGAATGAGGTAGCGTTTAGTTTGGCTTAGGGCTGGGAGATATGAAGAAAGTGACGCGATAGAGATTTGTCAACAGGTTAGAGATATTGCTTAAACCCTTTTTGACCTAGGTGGCTGTTTTTTAATCGAGCAATATGTAGCAATTGCCATGCAAAAATGAGTACTGCAGTCCAAATAGTGAGTTGGAGCCCTAGACAGTATATGAAATAGATTGAAATCTCTTTTAATATATGATCTATTGTTGAAGCGAGTTGTTTCCCTCCTCCCCCTCTTCCCTCAGACTTCAGGCTCAGGCAGGTTGCCTGCAGGTTGCAGGGACGCTGAACCAGCGCAACACAAGTACAACATTGTAAATTGACAAACAAGCAACGTCAATTCCTCCACTGTAAGTTGATCAGCTGTTTATAATAACACTCTGGAGTTGGAGTTAAGTGACTGCCTGCCTCACTGCCTGCCAGACTCCATTAACATTTTGCTGAATTTAACAGTTATAAACATCTATTGCTTTCACAAGATAATGAATGATTTATTGCAACTCAAACAGACACTTACTCATTCTGTGAACATTTGGCATTAATTAATTATTCTGGCCTGGAATAGAAATTTCAAAGGAAGAAACCCCAGCTGTAGTATTGATGTCAGAGAAGTATTTCAACTTAACATGTTTCCTTATATGTCTGATGACATATTGTGGTCATTTTATTATTTATTACAGTAAATATATTACAGATTTCTCCTCTAAATGCTTATTGTCTGTTTGGAGCAAATTTGCAAATCATCAAGCATCACTAGTGCTGTTGCAGTGACAGGATTTCTCCTGCAGTTATTCAAGTTAGCTCATAAGCATAATATGCGGTATTCCTGACATTCTTTTGTTTATTTTTTCAAATTACTTAATTTATGATCAATTATGATAAACCAGCCAGCTTCCATACTACAACAAAACTAATGCAGCTCATGCTGCAGCATAAACTGTCACAAAAAGCATCATGAATAGACAGTTACCGGCATCCAACCTACTCTTGATATTTAGTTGGCTACAATTGAGGCTGAACATTTACACAGTTTCTCCTGACTGGCCCTCGATATTATAACATTAGTCCCACATCGCCCTAGCCGATGGTGACCACAACTACATTAGCCGTCCAACATGCTAACGACAGATACAACAGGTTAACTTGCGAATTAAACACTAAAGCAACATAAAAGATGGCAAGGTGGGTCACAGAGAGCTGGTATTGCTCCACCATTTACATTGTACGTTACTGGTCCTCATATTGCTTGTTGAATTTTTTTGAAGCATTGATCGATTCATTTAAAATGCACTGAAGTGTAAAACAAGAAGGGATTAGCCTCTTGAAAAAAACATTCACATAGCAGTTGTTGTGGTTGTCTGCCATCCCCTGCTGTTAGGCTTGTCGGAGGCCTGGTATTTCAAAATTTCAGTTATTGTGACATCTCTAAACATCACTGCCTTTGAGCAATTGCAACATGGATAACTGATTGGTCATCTAACCAGTTTACCAGGAAAATTATCTGGGTTCAGCTTTTATATCACTCTAAAGTGAATATCGTTGGGTTTTTTAACTGTTGGTTGGACAAAACAAGCATTTTAAAGACACCAGGCTCTGTCTATTTTCTGACATTTTTGGGACTAAATTGCTTATTTATTGATTGTGAAATTACAGACTGATTGATAATGAAAATAATTATTGTTAAACTAGACTGCAATACGACTTCTCTGTCATCTAAATCACTGGATTAGCACAAAACACACATTCCCATCTGTTGTTTTTGTTATGAAGTCTCAGAGAAGCCAAATCAGTGCACATCTTTTAGACGATTTGTTTTCTTTGGCTTTCTCTTGATTTTATAACTTTTATATGTGGGTCATACACTCCTCATTCTTATGTAATTATCTTTTTTCCTTCATTGCCTTTTTCTGCTTCTCTTTTCACATTATATATCACTATCATAATATAAAATTATTTCTAATATGATAGAAGATTGTTTCCATTTCGCCCACTTCTCAGTTTTTTGAGGTTTGAAATCGTGATTAGAGGACGCAGCACAATAAATGCATTGTTTTCCTTAAAAAAAAGGTGCAAAAACATGAGACAATTCTTACAAAATAAATTAAATACATTGTTATATAATATGTTTGTTACTGTTTCATCATGCAACCCGGCCATTGCACCTCCAGAAAATGTGTGAGATTTTGAATGGAGTGCAGCAGCCACACAAAGAATCATGTAACACCAGGGAGAACAGATATAACTTCAAGTCTGCATCAATACTCTGTGTTGTTTCCCTGAGCATCCAGAAAACCCCTGAGTCTAGCATTTTTTTTTTCTCTCTCTTTTTTATCACAAGCACTTTGTCTAAAATGTCGAGAGTACAAAAGCATAGCAAGGTGATGTTGCACACTTTCCCAAAAAGTTTCGGGGTAGACAGAGGACTTGAACTTCTGACCTCTGCGTGGGAGAACAGCTTTCACCTGGGGCACTGAAAGCAGCCAACATTGTCAAGGGAGATGATGATGATGATGACGAGGCAGTTTGTTTGTAGAGGGGAGAGAAACAGGAGAACAGGGGGGGGGGCATAGAGGAAAGGTTTGGGATAGAAAGGATTGCTCCATGGCCTTAAAATGTATAATGGTAGAACTCTCAAGGGCACCACAGCTGGGGCGCCCTTGAGTTGGCACAATTAACCTACACACCCATTGGTGCTATACATAGCTCCCTATAGAGGTTACCACAGAGTAGTGTAGAGCTGCACCATTTGAGGTTGTTAAATCTCCCAGAATTCATAAATCATTCAGTGTTACCTCAGGATGTGCTCCCCATATAGGGACGCCCACACAAGATAACCTGAGTACACAGTCTTCTCTCTGATGTCCCTGTATTTACAGAATGCTCTGTATTTACAATGTTAGAGATGATGGCTGGGCGAAGTCGTAGGGCAACCCCTGGCTAACCTATAGGGCTGTACCCAACTCAGAATTTTGTCAGGCAAATCATATTTAGCTGTTGAATATGAATATTCGACTATTTGTTCCTTTTTCCCATGTAGACTTCAATGCAGTGCTTTATTGCTTTATTGAACTGCCATGTGTTGAACCAGGTTCGGCAGGACGTTCAGTTTGATGGCACCATACACAGAATTTAGTAAACAAGTCAGGTTATCTCTCTAAGCAAATGTGCACTAACCACATAAATGGCAGTTAATATATTTAGAACAAACGTAAATATATTTAGAAGATATGGAAGCCTTTTTTTTTGAGAAACTAGAGCACAGGCTGAACTTAGCATTTCATCCTCGCAGCTATAGCAAAGTTCAAGCTGTGTGCACAGTTTATAATATAAATGGTGTTCTTTTGCCTTCATAATTATTAATACTACCAGATAATACACCAAAGAAGTCAAGTAGGGAACCCATATTTGTCCTTGTTGCATTTAGCGTTGCCTGAATTATGACCCATGCATTTTTTTTTCTGTAGCTTAAGTTATGCCATAAAAACAAGTGCTTTTCCTCTGATTCCTGTAATGGCAAATGTCAAATATTCAAGAAAAATATCCATACTCTGGGCAGCTGCCTACTAAGCATCTGTGGTGTCCACAGCTGGCTGTGTACACGTCTGGTTAGGAGTGTAATCACTTCACTAAGACTCACACTGGGTCTGGCCGGGTCTGCGGTTACCTGAAGTCGTCACAGACATCTCAACAATCTTTGACTTTCAGCGGGCAGTGTCTCACTGACTAAACACTCATTTTCTGCCCCACCCAAATGAGTTATATGTTGCCATATCCCCAGTTGTCAGCAATTACTTTGGTTATCACTAAGTACAATATTATCATTGCTAACAGAGACGAAACCAGAGACAAAACCACAAAAATTAATTCCAAGCTGTAATTTTAAGAGAGAGAAAGAAAGCAGGATTTTTAAAAGATTTTAATTGAGACCTTGAGATATTGTTTTTTTCACTAAACAAGTCTGTTCAGAACACGTCCTCCCTCCATCACCTTTTGCACACTTCCACTGCTGGCACCTACACCCAATATTCAAGTCTTTTTAGGCTCTCAGATTCCAAGGGCGGCATTAATTAAGCATTGAATCATGCAAGGTGTGAGAGTTGAATAAAATAACAGATAAAGGTGTGGTGCTGGTTGAAAAGATGTGGAAGACAAACACAACTTGTGTGTTGATTTCCTTGCCCGAAGGCAAGGTTTCGGGCTTTCCAGAAAGAAACAAGGCTATGCAATTAACCAGAGAGCCACAGGGGAAATGGGAGAAAGAGAAAGGATGGGTGATGTGCTGGAATTTGTCTGTAACTCTCAATACACACATTGAAATAAGCACAAAACAAGTAAAGTAGATTATATTGTAATTACAATAGGGGACACACAAAAGTTTTCCTAAGCAGTCAGCAAAATGTCTCAAAGACGAATCAGCTTATATCGTGTTCTAGAAGACAAAGAACCAACATAGGATTGGCTACTTGCCTAAAATTTTCACCCAATTACAAGAAGCCATCTAAGTAACACGTTCTTGTACAATGACATCATCCTTTGGACACACGTGATGGTCAGTCTCACGTGTCCCCAACTCCTGAGATAGTCTATTTCTCTCAACCTTAAACATGTGCTTCTACTTACCATAAGGAGGTCTCGTCTCCGGGGACTTTCAGCCATATACCGTACATTCTCTAAGAATCAAAACATGCCTCATTCTTAAGGCTTAAGATCACATAGAATAGTAAAAGCAGAAAGTGAACAAATGTGAATAAATTATAAAAAACAGTGGTGGAAATACTCAGATCTTTTTCTTAAAAGTACTGTCTTTCACAGTTTTACTTGAAAGTGAAAGTACAAAAATATTACCAAAAATAAAAGTACTCGTCATGCAGAATGCCCATTTAACAAACACATAGTGAATTATGATTATTAATTCATTATTTATACATTCATGTGTGCATTGCTTGTTGCAGCTGTTAAAGTTGGAGATGATTTCAATGCATTATACTGCTGGACATCTTGTGAATTCCCCCAGGGTCAATATCTTTTCATCATCTGAACCTACAACATCATAAATTATTTTCGCATTATATTTTGTATCACAGATATTAATCTTAAGTAGCTAAAGGTATTAAATAAATGTAGTGAAGTAAAAAGTATAATCTTTCCCCCGGAAACATAGTGAAGTAAAAGTATTAAGTACTCAAAGAAGAAATATATAATATACTTACTGTACAAGTTGAAATACTTGCTTCTCTGACAACAACGCTATAGCTAGCATGTTCTCCATTGAAATTTCCATTCTGGTCCAGAAAGTCTGTTTTTGTTTGCCTGACATTTGACATTTGTTTGAGTTAAAATTATTGCCAAATGTTTGCTATTTGGACTGCGGTACTCATTTTGTGAATGGTGGTGTCTTTCATAGAGCACACTTAAGTACGGTACTTCAGTAAATGTACTAATTAACTTTCCACTGCTGGATAAAACTATACAATAGCATTTTTCACCAGATTAGTTTGTATATACAGGGTTTTTAAATGTACTTAAACTCGCTAAAAATTTCCTGTTGAAAAGTTTAGCTTTCTGTTTTTTTTCTGATGTGTGCTGGAGAGCCGAGACTCAACTCATGTCTGTGCATGAGAGCAAAGAGAAAGACGTTTTTAAAAGTCTGTGTGTTCAGCTACCAACGTTCTCAGTACTTTTGAAACTTCTAACTGAACTCTGTGGTTTGAAGTTTAGTTTCTGTTCTGCATTGTTATTTGTGCTTTCAGGCATCTGCTTTATTTTACAAGCACGTATCAGTAAAATACATACTTTAAAGTGGGTGCAAACTCCACTGTACTGGGCTGACATATTGAGTCAAATTGAGTCAAGCAGCAGGTGTATGAAAAAGGAGCAAAAGAATCATAGTGGTTCCAGACGGAGGCAATGAGCCTTCTTGCGTCTGCCGAAAAGGGGTGAAAAGTTGCGTGTCCACCTAGGTGTCATGTTTCCATCACTGCCAATCAGAGCTGGAACTGATAAACACCCATGACTACTGCAGTGTCATTTGACGTGGGAATCAATGCCGACTGTACCCTTTCCAAATGAAGACAAAAGCCGGATGTTAGTGAGTGTTGGTGGGGTTTTTTGTCCAGTGGAAAAGAGGCTCAAGTCGGTTGGATAGTGGTGAGAAAGTGGTGGATAAAATACAAAAGAAAATATGTTAAAAGAAACTAGGTGATGTGGGCTCACACTGGCTGTCTGGCTGGAGTCTCAGTATCTCAATGCAACATGGGAGGAAGTGAGGTTTAGGTGAGGGCATATTCAGAGATGTGTTGATTTCTATGCTCCTTTTAAAAGAGGTGATGGCAGACGGTCTATCGCTGCAGCACTCTGTCTTCCTTTCCCTCTTTGTTAAGCCAGGGCCCCTCCGCCAGCGGCTGCCTGCTGCACCATCTGTGGCTGCAAAGTGCCCAAAATTCATTAGTGGAGAGAGGCGAGGGAGATGAGGAGCAAAAATCCGCTAGGAGAGTGACACAGAGGGAGAAAAAGAGACAGGGAGGGGAAGAGAGGGGACCGAGAGGGCAAGAGTGGACAGGGCAGTAGACTCTGACTTTTGAAGCTTTTTAATGAAACATCTCTTTCAAAAGATTGTGGAAGAGTGGTAACGAGAGAGAGAGGGAAAGAGACGGACTGAGAGCGTGAAAATTGAGTCAAGAAGGTTGAGGTGCACTGAGAAAACGAGAGAAGGGGGAGATGAAGCAGAGCAAAAGAGAAAAACGGGAGGAATGGAGTGAAGCAAATGGAGAGGAGAGGCAGAGAGGAAGTGACTACAGCGAGAAAAGCACAAGAAAAGGGAGGGAGAGGGAGAAGGAGGGAGATGATGAGGAAGAGGAGGAGGAGGACTAACGGGGGGTCTCTGTGTGGCAGCAAGATGTTCTTTGTGCCTGTCAGAGTCTGACTAAAGATCAGGATTTGTGCGACACATCTGTACTAAATCTCTAACAACGACAATCTGTCTGTCGCTGTCTCTATCTCGGGAGCCGTGTCTCTCACTCTCTTTTCTCTCTTTATCTTCATATTTTTTTTAAAATTTATATCCATTAACCTGTGTCTGCTTTGTTTGTCTTTTCTGTTTTAAATTACTTCATGATTTATTTGACATAATCTGCAGTGATCGGTGACAGGAAGCATACACTCTGAGAAATAAGTAGGGTTGGGTACCGAAACTCACACATCACATCACATCACATCACATCACATCACATCACCGAGCCACTAGTTAATAATACGGCAACACCCTCATAGTGTAGTTCAGTCAGGCTTTATTCAGTATGTGAATTTGTTATTTAAACTTATTAAGTGTTTTGTATTTATGTCATGTATAATTATATATTTAAGTAAAGGTCAAGTCCATATTTGCCTCAGCAATGAAAAAAATAAGGTTTTTAATGTCACCGATCATCATTTTATGCTTTCTTTTTAAAAGTAGTATAGGCTACCTAACCCTGGAAGAAAAGGGTTCTTCCTGAAAGGCTGAGGTTCTACCCAGAACCATTTGTTTCTGAAGAAACCTTTTTTGAAGAATGGGTTTGTCAAGGCTTCCTTTTAAGACTTATGGTTTTTATTAAGGACTCTTTTCATCCAGAGAGGTTCTTTGTATTATAATATAAAAGGTTTCTTGGTAGACACCCCTGGGTGGGTTCTAGATAAAACCCTTGGAGTTTAAAAGTTTACTCAATAGAACCTGTTGAGTTGGTTCAAGATGGCACCCTTGGAATATAAAAGGGTTCTCGACAGAGCCCCCTATGTGGGTTCTTGCTGTGCAGCACCCTCTGGGTTAGGGTTAGGGTCATGAATGGAGTTTATTTGGTGGAAAGGAGAAGGTTCTGGGTGGAACCACTACACAATAGATGGGTTCTTCTTTAGAACCTCTCACAGGGAGTTCTGGGTGAAACCTTTCACAGATTGTTCTAGATATAACCCTTTCTAATCTTTCTAAAATGGTTCCAAGTGGAACCTTTATTAGGCCCTATCCACAAACGTGGAATCTGCCCCATTCCGGTTTGTGCACCTAGTCTTGAACAATTCAATTTATTTACACCAAAAATGAATTGGTTCAGAATCTTAAAAGCTTCCAGCTTTCCCAGCTGGAACAAAAAATGGCAGGTTTTGCTTGGGAACCGAGGTGGACGTGTTGATGACATTCTTGATTACAATGGTTCCACTCAAACTGGTCGAAACGTGGGCTGGTTCACTAGATAGTACCAAGGTTCCAAGCATCTTGAACGGAACCAGTTCAAGAACTAGAGGCAATTTGGTGGAGAAGGGCCCTATAAAAGGTTCTGCCAGGAACCAAAAAGGGTTCGCTACTGGGGACAAGCTACAGGATCCTTTATGGTTCTAGTTAGCATCCTTATTTCTAAGAGTGTAGGGGAGCAAATTAAATGCAGCAAAGGTCCTGAACCTGAAAACTCGACGGGTAGATGGATTTACCCTGCCCACCTCACAGCAGCTATTTCGTGTTCCTTTTACAGCCATTATTGTATTTGTGACCCCTCAGATTTTTATTATCTTTGCCCTCTTTTCTGCACATCATTGCATTTCCTTTTCTCCTCCTCATGCTCTCACTTCCTCAACATTCCCCGACAGCACCTCCTCCCCCTACACCTCTCTTTTCTGCCACCTCCTCAACCTCCCATCACCTCTCCCCCCCAGCCAGCTCTTACACTGTCATCTATCTGCAGCACTGACTCATGATTCCCACGGGGGCCGTGAGGTGACAGGGATCATAGAGCTTTGTGGAACTTGTATGCTCAGATAAGCTGCTGAATTAGAAGGTGGAGAAGATCAGCTGTGGCGTTGCAGGGGAGAGGAGATGAGCAAGGAGGTGAGAAGATAAGAAAAGTAGGGAGGTGTATAGAGGTGAGGAGGAGAAGGGGGTTGAAAGGAGATGGCAACAAGGAGAGAAAAGCGGCGACAGGTTAAGGTCAGATTGGGAAGGAGAGGAAGGCATTTGGAAGGAAGAAGGAGGATAGTTAAAGTTGCTACTGTGGCAGATTTACCTCTCAAAAATTAGGGCCTTCATTTCAGACAGACGTAGACAAAAGCAGGCTCGTCATTTCCAGCCAGCAACCGTTTTGTGGGCTGAAATCTGAAGTGACATCTGAAGTACAGGTGTACTTAGCTTGCTAATTAAGCTAATATTTAATAGCTCCATGAACTGACTGAATAAGCAGTCTCCAGCAGCCTTTTTAAATTTTTCCAGTTGGCTTGTTTTAAAACAAGTATTTTATTGAAGGGATCTTAACTCTACACTTGATGGCCATATACATGATATCATGCTAAAAGACTAAAGCTTAGCATTGTTTTGTATTGCAGTGTAGAGAGTAGCATTATAAGTGAAAATCAGTAGTTTTGTTCTATTAAAACCCATGTGAAAATATAAACAAGAATGTAAGCTAAGCAGACAAACAGTATGGTTTTATTTTAAATGTAACCAGAGGAAAAGGCTTTCAGGATTAGGACCAATTGATGTGTTCAGCAAATGAAAGGCATAACACTGGCCTGGGGTTTTACAAGTGTAAACTTCTCCAAATCCAATAAAGAGCAGGACAGAGCTACTAACATTATCCTAAAGTCTGATAACATCTAGGACTACAGTGAAATGACATTTAAATTTGCCCGGGATTGTACCGTGTTCAAGCTGGGTGCCCCAGTCGAGTCCTGACACATATCAGTAAAACACTAAAATGTCCCGGCTTTCAACATGTTCTACCAAATTGTCCTGGTTTTCATCGCAAGTAAAATAAGATCATACTTGTTTTCAGTGCTTACATGGATGTTTAACATGTTCTGATCAAAACAAGCAAAGGCCAGCAACTCTTGTGTCCTTCAATAAATTTATTACCACAATGTCAACACAGACCGGTTTCGACAAAATGCCTTCCTCACACACTGAGGAAGGCATTTTGTCGAAACCGGTCTGTGTTGACATTGTGGTAATAAATTTATTGAAGGACACAAGAGTTGCTGGCCTTTGCTTGTTTTGGTTGACATATTTTTTGGCCGTGCACCTTTCAGTTCCATTAAGTTTTTTGAGAGTGCGTGTTTTTTCGTTTTGTTAACATGTTCTGATCCCCATAAAAAAACAACAAAAAAACCCCACCATGCATCTGAATTTAACACTGATTTGTCTGTGTGTGTATCAGTGTGTCATTATCAAGGCTGTTGCCAGCAGATGAGTCATAGACAAGTGCCATAGGCTATGACACCTTTCAATCTGACAGTAGACAGCATATAGTAGCAATAATTAGTGGACGGACCATCTATGACGTCACCCATAGGTTTCTGAAGAGCCATTTTGAAGCTCACAGGGTGGTGCCTCTGGCTGTCGCCATCCTAGCCGTCACTGACTCCCGGCTAATCCAAAAAATGATAAGAGTTTGAGCATGAGTGGAGCTGACTGGTCGAATGATGCGGCTACCTAGTGAATTGCCATCTATGATGTCACCCACCTGTCACTCAAAGCTGGCATGTCCTCTTGTGTAACTTTAAGCCTCAATAGATTTTAAATGGGTGATTTCAATAAAAATTCACCCCCTCTCTGCTGCTTGTGTTTTTGGTTTTGGAAAGACTAAGATGCCACTAAAATATGACACCTTCCAAACTTTTTAAATACCAGATATTGCATGCATACTGTGTCTACATGTGAAGGGTTGCCAGGCCTCAGTGGAGAGGTTTAGCAAATGGCCACTTGCCAATCCTCAGATTTGTATGCATTCATGTATGTGTGACATTTCTGTGCATCACCATAAGTACATGGGGCTCCTTCGTGCAAGCTCACAACATTGTATGCAAACATAAACCGTGTACCCTGTGGCAAACAGCAGAGATTCAAAGCCATACACACAGAAAGAAAAGTATGCAAATACGGTATACAGTGCTACATGAAGAGAAATAAAGAGAAAACAGAGTGAGCAGAGCATCCAAATTAATTTAGATTCTGTCAATGTGTCCAGCTCAGTGCATAAAAAGTCCCCCTGATAAAAGTACAGCTGACAACTGCTGCAGGAGGTAAAGCATTAGGCGAGAGGTGTGAGGTCAGAAAAAGGAATGAGCTGCTGCTTTGACTCTTCTCCCTTTTTCATTTCATCTTCCTGTCATCCTCTTTTCTTGCATCTTTCTGTTCCTTAAGGAAATACATTTTTAATGCTGTTAAAACACACTCCATTTTGTGGTTTGATGTTTTTTTTCTAAGTAACTCACATAACCAGCCAAATGTAGATGATGTGACATCAGACACGTTGGTTAGCAGGGCTTTTTTTTTTATTTCTACCGTACAAAATCAATAGATTTGGTTTCAGTCAAACATTTTTATGTACCTAAATTCAGTGTAGACCAAGCTACCACTGTTTCTCAGCTGAAGGGGTGTGCATAAGACTGTCATTATTCCTTTAAACAGTTTCCCCTTGGGGATAAATAAAGTATTTCTGATTCTGATTCTGATTTTGTAAAGCATCTTTGAGTGTCTTGAAAAGCGCTATACAAGTATAATGCATTATTATTATTACTATTATTATTATTTATGAGTCTTTATGAATGTTTATGATTATTGTCACTGAGTATCATTCATGTCTTTGTCGTGACAAATTGACATGATCAAACTTAAAGAAACGAAGCCATCATAAGTGTGTTGTGAATAATTTCCTGGACTTCAACCAAAGTGGTATCATTTGGCCTTGTAAAACACATAAGACCAGTTTTACAACAAAACACAGTACCTCGGTGATTGAGCTTACAGAGTTAGCTGATGTATAGATTAGCTGTTAGCTAGCTGACTCGATGTGAAAGCAGACTTTCTTTCTAATAGAAAGAAAGTAGTTCCTACGTGAAACTGCTCACAACAAGGTCTGTGAATTATCTTGAATAACCAGGCTGTGATTTTTTGGAAAGAGACACTAGTATTATATTGTCTTGGTTCATGTCAAGCTGTAATAACAAAGACATTTCAAACAATACCACTATGTATTAAAATGACATAATTGATCAAATGACAGTTTATGACAACAGTCATAAACATACATAAAGTTGCCATGACATGGTTATGACAGTGTACTGACAGTCTTATGTACACCTCTTCAAATGAAGTGTTACCACAAATGCAAAGCAGAATTATGAAGTTTCAAAGAAACAAGTAATATTTTCTTAATCTGACATCTCACACTGTTGCTCTAACGGTGCAATTCTAGAAACCACATGAAACCAGCAGCTCTAATAAAAGTAGATGAGGCATATTTCAGAAAAGTGAGTACACCAAAAAAAAAAAAGTAAATTACTTCACCACCAAATAACTGCTGGAACATATTGAACATCACAGATTGAGGATAGGTTATATAACAGTGTAAAAGAATCAGGGTGGATTTTTACTTACGAACGTATTCAACTAATCATCTCCATCATCTTGTCTCTGTTCAAAAAGTTTTTTCAATCAGGCTCTAAATGTACTGAGTCAGGCACACTCACGTCTTGCTGGAGGTTAGCTTACATCTCAGGGGGTTGATTTTAATCCTTTACTCCAGACTGTTGTGCAAATGTAGGGAATAAACATCTGGCTAATGTTTTGTCGGGTCATTTGCAGATGAAGTCAGTGGCGAGGCAGTATGGAGAGAGTAAAGATAATGAGACAGCTTGTAAAAAGGTTAGAAATTATGTGTTAAAAAGCGATCTTGCTATGACACATTCACTTGCTCACTCGCTGAATAGTAATAATGAATGACATGTAAATTATGGAAGATTGTCTGAGAGTCTTTAGGGTGCTTTACACTAAACTGAGGCTATATAAGAACGTTTTTGCTACATTAACATGCAGTTTAAAAGCAGGATACTTCTGTTTCACTTTTTACTTCACAAAGTTTGTTAGTTTTATAGTGTGTGTGTGTGTGTGTGTATAAATGTGTTGGGCGGGGTGGGGGGTATTCCTTTCAGGATAGAATAAGCTTTCACCTGAGCAAGATTCATTGCCATACACACTCCTTTTTACTCGGTCTTTGACATTTGCAATACATCCTGGCAGCTGTGCGTGTTTTATTATTAATATTTCAATTTATGGCTCAGGAAGATGGCTATGTTTTGATGCCCCATTGTTCCATAGTGTGTTTCATGCTGTAAAGTCTAAAAAACTTGAAAAAAATGAATGATTCTCCATGTTTTTTGCTGTGGTTATAGACAGTTAGGATTAGTGACAGAAAAAGTGAGTATTTTCAGTTTTGGGAGGTTTACTTTGAAAGTGTATTCCACTACAGATTACTGCATGCAATGAAATGAAACTTGCAACATATTTCATGATATTACTAAAGTTGTGTAATGTATACTAAGTGCTTTGGATTACTTTTGTAGAGCTTCAGAATCATCTTTCTCAGCCCATTTGTCTGGGTCACCTTGAATGTAGTTCAAACTTGCTTTTGGGAATGACTTCACGAGGGAGATTCTTTTACTGTCGTCTCTAGGTCACACAGAGCAGTAACTAACATGGAGCAGTTACAGAGTGATGACTTTAGGTTTCGAAACCAAATATTTAGACTCAAAATAGTAATTTCTCTCATTAAAACCAGGGGAGTCCCATGATAAGCCTGTTAAGGTGCCTACACATGATCAGCAGTCAAAGTGCTCTGCGCTGGCTGTGCCATTGTTATCCTACGGGGAGTGCACAACACATTAAAAACAAACCACAGTCTCACCAGTAAACACAATGGATGGTGAAATGTGAGCAGTCAGGTGGGGCTACCAGACTTGTGAAGAGGTACATAATCTACAAACTTAGCTGAATTCAGTACTAAAGTTAGTTCAGCTGTTTGTATGCCAGGCAGACGTGATGATGACAGGATGTGCTTTGCGTCTCTGCGCCCTGCCTCACAGTGAGCCAAGAGCAAAGTTCATAGCATGTGAAGGCAGCTTTAGGCCTTTGGCCTTGCATATTCTGCAGTGATTTACATTGTCTTGCTAATGTTCTTTTATATGTGTTATTAAATCAAATCAAATCAACGTTACTGAATAAAGGCGATCCTTTCGTGTGTTGAATAAGCAGATTATATTTGCATCTTATTAGCAATACATGCCAGTAATTAAGTCAGCAAAGTTAATAAGACTGCTAGTTAGACAAACTAATGAGCAAGTCAAGTCGAATTTTATTTAAATATATATCACCTAAAATCACAAATCACAATTTGCCTCAGGGGGCTTTACAATCTGTACAGCGTATGGCACCCTCTGTCCTTAAAGCTATCATAATGAGTTATAAACTGGTTATGAAACAGTCTCATTTTATCACTGGTGCCTCTACAGTATGTGACCTACATGAGACCGACCACGAGAAGATCGGCTGTTTCTATACAGTCACTCTGTCTGTTTATGGGAAATCTGTGCCTCGTATGAATTTTGGAGCAAATAAAACAAAAACAAATAAAGTAATCTATTTTTAAATACAGTAACTGTATTCAGAATATGAACATTTAAACTAATTCTAACTGAATAGTTACTCGTATTGACACTCATAGTGACAATGACATTACTTGTATTTTGTTACTCCCTAACCTTGTTTATGTGTATTTAACAAAGACTTGCTATTACATTTATATGTGGGTATATATACATAAGGAATGTCTGCAGTCTTGTGTGTTTGTGGCGCAGTAGTAAAATTGTTTTTGCAGCTCATTCACACATGAGGGAGAGGGGAGCCAGAGATCATTTTCAGTGCTCCACATGAAGGAGCATTAATCCAATTCAAACAGCTCCAAGGAGACGGCCCTCTAATAACTTATGGTGACTTAGGAATCTGTTTATGTTTGTAACAGTGCACTGAAAGATTAATAACCTCCACAATAGGAGTTATACAACCCTTTCTATAAGAAAACACAATAAGAAAACACCCAAGAAACTGATGTGTGGAGATAAATGAAAGGCAAATTAGCCAGTGGCATTGTATTTAATTACATATTACTTCTGTCAGCTTTAGTTATGCCCCTGATTTCCTCATATTCCTCGATAGCCTCCGGCTTCAGTAAAACAGCTTCATCAGTAACATGAGCCAGCAGATTCATCAGTGGTTCAGTCCACCAGGGCTGACATAAATGTACAGCTTAGCTTTGCCTCAAGTAACTGGCTGCATGCTTGTTTCCTCCTCAAACAGACTATGACACATTAATTCACCTTTACCTCTCTTCTCATCTCTGTTTTCTTGATTCCTCAGTATTTTTTCTGCATGTCATACACGAGAGCCCTCTCAGCTCTGCTCAGCTGCAAAGATTAAATGGGCTCTCTCTATCGATTGCTCTTTTCTAATGCACCGGCCTCTCCAAAGAAATACCAAAAGCATGTCATCACCCAGGCGGAAAGAAGGGGTTGGAGGGTGAAAAGGAAGGGACACTTGTGTTCAAAGTCGGGTATATTTTTAACTTCATCTTTGCTCCACGAGATGAAGAGAGCAGCCAGGGAGCATGTGAGTAAGACTATCACTCTGTCGAGGGAATGGGTAGGGGCTTTTCTGCAATCGAGCAGCGGCAGCACGCCGGTGGCGCCAAAAGCTACCCAGGGTGTCTTCCGGCTTCCATCTGGTGTGAGACAGGCGTGCAGAGAGAAAGAGAGGGGAGCTCCAAAATTTGTCGAAGGGGAGCACATTATAGCCTATATAATTTTTACACCAAAATTAGTTTATGATGTATATGTGGGGTTTTTGAATGCGGCTATACCTGCTAAAAATAGGCCACTGACCCCTTTTGCATTAGTAGATGAGTTTGCCTTTCTAATTTTTTCTCTGATGTGTGCTGGAAAGCCAAGACTCAACTCGCGTGTGCAGGAGAGCAGAGAGAAAGACGTTTTTGAAAGGATCTATGTGTTCAGCTCTGTGCATTTGTAGCTTTTAACTGAATCTTTGTGGTTTGAAGTTTAGTTTCTCTCCTGCATCACTGTTTGTACTTTCAGCCTTTTTTTTTTTT
>JAJHUR010103973.1:1043-25591 GCA_027495735.1 Lutjanus campechanus
AACAGTTCACAGGACTTTCTATACAAATGATACATCTGGAATGATTTTAGGTGGAAAATAATATCATAACAAGGAACCCGAACCAACAGGGTGTCTCATGGAAGCACATCTCTGCCAATATGATGGAAAAAATATCCTGTGATCCCTTATAATGACAGACTTTCTCAAAATGATGAATTACTCCTCTCGAAAAATGAAAAGCTATTTTGAGAAAGTTTCTCATTACGTAACAGTGCTTAGTTTTGCAACACTAAGTCATTATTTTTAGAAAGTTTTTCATAATAATGACTTACAGGATCTTTTTATTTTCATCAGTTTGGCAGAAATGAGCTTCCAGAGTGTCCATCAGAAAATAATTTAGCAGAGGTGGAAAGCCTCCCAGATCCTGAGACATCAATTTTGTTACTGTTTAGCTGACTAGACATTAGCCACTCATGGGCGACTAGTTATAGTTAAAAGTGGGGGTGCAAGATAGTGCCAGGTAAGTCAAGGTGTGGCAGGTTTTTTTTTATCTGCAGTGCTGAAAAAATGTTAAACAATATACATATTACTAGTTTTAGTTAACTAAAGCTTCCTGTGCTCTGCAGGGAAAATACTATGCTAAATTCCCTTCAAGATAAATAAGATATTAACAATTCCTTATGTATCCAGAAATCACATAACTCTACAGACACAAGATAAAGGACGTCATATGTCGACAGTCTTCTTGTCAATGTGGCTGCAATATTATGTATAAACATAAACTGTATTTCCGAAAAAACTTCTAACGGTTACCAGCCTCTTCTGGTTAGCTGCACTATTTTAGTGTGAGGAGATAGTGGCAAAGTGTTTCAAAAATGAAGATTTCTGACTAAAATAAGCGCTGGTTGGTGTATCAGATATATGCTAAATTTAACACAACTCATAACACTGTTAATTCATCATTTACTGTGTGTGGAAGTGTATTTTTTTGGCCGTTACCAAAGTAACTACCCGTTTGACTGACTCCTGTTTGGTGCTGGAAAGAGCGCATCTACCTTCCGATAATATTAAACACGTTTAATTTTATTATGAAGTATTTTTGATCCATTCTAGCTCAAATGATGAAAAGTAGCAAAGTTATATGATCAAAAATTGGGGATGCGAAAGCACACATTTGCTCAAGTCTAAGAGTCGGGGTGCAGCTGCTCCACTTGCTCCATTGCTCAGGCACTCATGGCCACACTCATTAAGTGTCTGGCATTTGCTGTGTGAAAAAAAACACAGACTGTCTATATGAATTAGGTTATAAAAGTGTATTAAATTTTTTATGACGTGAAGGTGGTCCTTTTTTCAGGTGAGCATGCACAACGTTGGCATTATGCCAATATTTTCAGACTGATTTTGGCCGATAACGATGTATGCACATATTTTTTCCAACCTAATTGCAGAGAACATCCAGTCTCTGTCTCTCTCTGTAGTGTAATTAACATTATTATGTCTACTCTTATCATGATGGCCCACTGGCAGATCTAGACATAAAATACAATGCTTTTCAAAATGGGCACATTCACTGGACAGAATTAGAAAAGTTTAAGGAAGTTTAACAGTAAACTTTATTGTACAAAATGCCAGAAACTGACTATTTGAGACGTGGTATGAAAATTCACATTTATCATGAAAACATGTGCTTGACTTTAGCAGGAATTTCTATTAAGAAAAAGAAAGTACCAAATCAGTGGAGCAGCCATCAGACGGCGGGTGTCTGGGTTTGGCCTCTGCTGCGTTCACCTCACCCCGTCTGACGCTTCAACAGACACACTGAGGCAGAACGAGGTGAAGAGAAGTAGAGGAGAGGGAGAGACAGACAGAGAGGACAGGAAAAGAAGAGGGAAACTGTGCTCCTGAATGCAGACGTGTGTGTGTGTGTGTGTGTGTGTGTGTGTGTGCGGGGTGGGCGGCACGCCCTTGCAGGTTTCTCTATCACTCAGCTTCCATTAATTTTTAATTGCTTCCTCCGCCTGGCACACAGCTCCACTTCTCACTCAGCGAGCAGAAAGGAGGAGGAAGGACTCCCCAGCAGAGGAGAGAGGAAGGAGAGATGGAGAGGGGAGTAGGAGGAGGAGGAGGAGGAGGAGGAGGAGGGGGAATAAGAGGAAGAGAGGAAACGGTGGAGAAAACGGCTTCCATGAGCCAGATTTGGCTCCACCACAGCCTCCTTTATGAACCTCTTTTCACTCTCCTCGCTTCCTCCCTCCCTCCTTCCTTCCTTCCCTCCTCCTCTCCTCTCTCCTTAATTCACCGTCCCCGAGCCTTTCTCTCTCATCTGCTGTATTCCAGCCCGTTATCACTGCTGGTGAATAAATGAAAAGGAGAGGAAACCCAAAGCCTTTGATGGAAAACAGTGGAGTTTCAGCACACTCGACACTTCCACCATCTCTCTCCCCCTCCATCCTCTCCCCCACCCTTTCAGCCCCCCCACCCCACCCCCTTCCTCTCTCTCTCTAAATTAAACATCAAAGGGAGAGCCCTCAACTAGGTGCTCTCGCTCGCCCGCCACGCCAGCGATGCCACAGTGCTTTTTCCTTGTTTGAAAGTCGCAGAACGTATTTCACACCCAATCTAACCCTCTCCTGCTGCTGCTGCTGCTGCTGCTGCTGCTGCTGCCTACTCCTGCTGGAGTGCTCTCTTGAGTTTTCAAGTGTGTGAGGGGGGCTGGGGAGGTGCTGAGGCTCCGAGGTACGAGACAGAAAGAGCACGTCAGGGTTGATTGATAATTTCTACTCAGTGTGTCAGTATTCAGTACTGATTATTAATTAAAGGAGAAATCTGTATTATATTTATTGTGATAAATCATAAAATGACCACAGTCTGTATTCAGACATGAACGCTACTGTGAACAGTTTTTTTTCTCTTTCACATTAATCAGAGTTTTGCCAAATTTCCACAAAATGGGTTAATGTGTGGTTGTGAGTTGTAAGAAACCGTTAATAATCTTGTAGAAGGTGCAGATGTTTTTAACAATTAAATTGAGCAAAATGTTAATGGAGTTTGGCAGCAGTGAGACAGGCGCTACTTAACTCATCGTCCAGAGTGTGTTATTTCAGAGCAGTGGGCTTTTGTTTTCAGGATAACAGACTTAATTTACATTGGTAGAGAACTGACAGTTATAAACAGCTGATCAACTTCCAGTGGAGGACTCATCCTCGCTTGTTGTTGGTAATTTATGAGGTTGCGTGCATCCTGCGCTCCTTCAGTGCTCCTGCAGTGCTCCTGCAGTCTGCCTGTCTCTGTCGTGTCTGGGGAGGATAGATCCATAGATCGTATAATAAACAGGGTTTCAGCCTATAATATGCAGTCTGTGGCTTGTACTCACTATTTGGACTGCTGAACTCATTTTTACACGTGCAATGACTACTTATTTTCTCACCTGTTTGACTTTTGTTAACTGGGTTAACTGACCCTTTCAATCTCCAAATCTGTAAAGACAAAAATAGAAAACATTTTTTATACAAGAGCAATGAATTACCGGTTTGTTTCTAGCTTCTGAGCTAATTTAACTGGAGAGAGAGAGAGAGAGAGCAAGAGGCGGGTATTAGCAGAGAGGGAGGGAGGGAGGGGGGAGGATGGAACAGCTGCAGTCTGGGCCTCCAGCCTCCTGGCTAGACTGCTAAAAGTTATTATTGAGCTCCTGACCAGAGACTCCCTCTGTCATCCCTCCATCAATCCACCCGTAACTGACAGAGTGAACTAGCAGAACAGTTAAACTGACCCATTATTAAAAGGAGAAAGGCTGGTTCTCAAACAGCCATGAATCATGTGCTGATTTTTTTTAAAGGGAAAACTGAAGGCAAGTTTTTAAAAAAAGCACAACACTCACCCTGTTAAAAAATGAAGGACTATGTTGCACCTCTTTTTTTTTTTTTACTTCATTACTTATTCAGAGGTCCACACAGTTCCTGTCCAAGATCCGCTCCTTGACAAATTCTGTTCAGCCTAATCAAGTAGGGTAGGTGTATAGACAGAGGTCTCGGGTCTCTGTGTTTAATTATCTCCGGTGTCTTCTGGATCAGGGCTCTTCTTTCGAAAATGAAAGTATGTGCAACACATTGAGATTGTGAAGTCTTCCTATGAGTCAGTTTCAAATCAGGGACAACATTTTGAACTGGGCTGATAATTAACTTTAAGCTAAAAGTGCAATGAAACTGATCTAGTCAGGGTTGTTCCAAAACCAGTATCAGAAATGTCTCTGGTACAGTCTAAAATACTGGAGTGGTTATCAGCGAGTACGCAAATATGCAGCAATCAGATATTACCTAATTTATTAGCCCTGAAACAGGACCCTGCTTCTTCCCAGCAGTGTCCTATATTCAACTTTTTTGATAGCAATCATATCATAGCAACATAGACCAGTACAGCCTTGCTGGTTGGGCCAATATCAGTAAGTTATCGACCGTGACCCCAAACTTCAATCTTACTTACTGATCTGACCTCGACCTTGTGGTGGCTAACATTAGCCAACTTGAGATGGATCTTTCTATGTAACTGACATTACTTTGTCAGCTTCCTGCTTGTGGTTGATGTCTGTAAATGACTCTTAGGAAATGTAAGAAAATCCAACCCCATTAACTTGTAATTTCCACTTGTGGCTGCTGTTCAGCAACATCACAGTCTTGCTTTAGACTACCAGTGTCTGTATTGTTTCCATTAAGATGGAAAATTACTGATATAAACTATGCACACTTGAGTAAGGAAGTTGCACCATTGAGCGCTGGAGTTTCTTAGACGACCACACGCTTGATGCAAGAAGCGTCACTTTTGACGTGCCTCGATTATGTCCTCAGGAGCACATAGACCATTTACAGTCCAGCTATATTCTAGATTTCAGCCTAGTCTTAATGTAAATATACCCACGATGATTGGCACACTGGAAGATAGTGAATACTGCTGCAAAATCTCCACTACCTACAGGTTCAGTCCCAGAATAAAAGTGTCGATTTTAGCAGTCAGGGAGTTACGAGAGGAGAGGTGGAGTGGAGAGGATAAAAGAAAGACATGGGGAGGGAGGAGGAGGAGGAGAGAGACTGCTGGCTCCTTGCCATGCCCTCTCAGCGTGACCTTCCTCGTAAATAGCTCATACGACTTTTCCCCCCCTCTCCCGTTCCGATGGGAGGAAGATAGAGAAAGCCGAGACGAATTTAAGCACTGCAACAAGCCCCCATTTTATTTCTGCCAGTCTCCCTTTTTATAACAAGAAAGCCAGGTGTAGCAGACCCTCGTAAACATGAGCCGCCAGCAGATTGCGTGGACGCCCTGACCCGCTCATTCATCCTGGTTTCATGTTGAAGATGAAAAGCTGCAGAAGTGAAAGAAAGAAAGAAAAAACTACGTTTGTTGAAACTCTGCACAAAATTGAATTTTCTCACAAAGGACAGCGCGCACGGTGAACTATTGCTCAAGCCACTTCCCCGCTCTGATTAAAATATATGACATTTCTAAGGTCACAAGACCGAGGACATCTTCCAGAGCTCATTTGACTGTTAAATAGAGCAGTGTTGCAATTAACTATTCCATAAATTGGTATGCCAAATTAAATTGGCAGAGTGTGACATCAAGTCTCTATGGAGACGGGGCCAATCCTTCCACTTTACTCTGTGCTGCAAAACAGATGTAGGTTTGTGTAAGTTGAAACGAGCTGGACTCAAATCAAGCTTTTGCTCACCAAATTTACTGCCACCATTAATATAGGCACTGCTGGCATCATATCACACCAGTATAACAGTATAGTGCAGTTTACTACAGCAGCCGGAGCCAAGTCTGTCAGAGCTGCTGCTGCTACAGCGAGGATGAGGTGTAGGTTTGCTAACATGGCAGCGCACTCTTCTTCTTCCTCCGTCCCTCTGTTCCCTCTTTGTCACCGGGACGCAGTCGCTGTCGGCCGAGGCAGATGGCACGTGGATCGTGAAAGGGCAGCGCCCACCAATGCTCACCCACCAACCCGGCAGCACCCACCTGGGTGCCACCTGCTCCTCTTGTCTGTTTGACCCTGTTGCCAGCCACACAAACACACACCCTCACTCACACACACGCACACACACACACGCCAAGGACCACATGACTAAAAACTGCGAGGAGAAAAGAAGTCCATTTTACACTCGTTTTCTATTTTGGGCTCCACCAACACCATTGTGCCTACTCTTCTCTCAGTCTGTTGTTTTAATTGAAAAGTTGAAAGTTAAAGACAAAAATATGAACAGACTCACATTGTTTTCAATAGGAATGTTTGGAAAAATCATGCACATGGGCGTGTAAAGCAACAGTAAATGTGTGTTTGAGTTTGTCGCACCACAGAAACGTGTTATTAACCACCCAGCTCAATTTAAATGACAAAAAAAATCGCAAAGTATATAGAATTAGGTCTCAAAATCATTAAAAAATGATCAGTTTTCTCTGCTCTGAAATGCTGGGGGTGTGTCCACTCTGCTGTCTCGGTGTCAAACACCACTACAACCTGAAAACCACCTCAAACATGGACACTGTGTCCAGCAGCTTTATTGGACATGTCCAAACATGTTCTGATGAGCCACCAGAGCCAGAGGACGGTGACAGGATGGTATTATTTTCCTTCTTTGTCAGGTTGTTGGAACTGAAGTGAGCTGAAGTGAACTGCCGGACTGATTTGGACTGAGAGAGTTGTTTTATTGGGCTTATATAGTGTTGACCATGGCTCCGGCACATCACCGAACCATCTGTCAGGTCCGCCCAGAAAATCCTGAACACAGAAATTGTGAAAGGCGAAACAGTTTAACAGACTAACTCCACAATTCACTACTACGTAGTAGAATCTAACATAACAAAACTCCTTTTTTCCTACACACAGACTTTAACACATCTCCGGTCTCTGCTACTGTCTGGATGCGCCTGAGAACATGTCCTGTGGTTACTACAGCTGTCTGTGCTGCACGCTTCACAAATGCTCTATGCTGCTATAGGAGACTTAAAGGTTGACCTATATACAGTAGCTATAGTATTCAGTTGTAGCTATAGATGTGCCTGTTGTCTCTGAGTCACCCACTGTCTCCCTCCAAGGCTTTGTCATCCAGGCTCGGTCCTATAGTGAAAGCTGGGCTCCTTTATGTATGGAGCCACACACAAAACATGATATCTGCTTTGTACACAAAGGAAGCACCTCCAGGATGGAAGGCTTGTGTTGTAGTTCACATCATAGAAGGTCTGCTCAGTGACTTAAAGGTCCATTTAGGAGATTTTGTTAGATTTTGCCTTTTAGCCTAATAACAAATAACCTTATTTTAGGCTGATTTTCTAATAGTGAAGCATGGGAAGAAAAGATGTTGACATATAAGTAAATGTGACCATCCTCAGAGAAATGACAGCATCTGTCATGTGTTCAAAAGCCTAGAAATGTCGAGTCAAGTGACTTTGCCTTGGGAGACTACTGTCTGGACTCACTCCCACTCCCATTTCCAGCCTGCATTTCATTAGTCAGGGTTTCATTTCACAGGAGTTGCGATGATTAGTTGATTAATTGATTAGTCGATCGAAAGAAAATTAATTTGTGAAGCAAACTAGTCAAACATTTGCTGGTTCTAGCGTCCTAAATGTCAGGATTTGCTGCCTGTGTTTGTCATCTATAGAGCTGCAACGATTCATCGATTATTCATGAGCAAAATGTCAAAATGCCCAGTTTTCAGTTTCTCAGTTGTGAATATTTTCTGGTTTCTTTACACGTCTCCGACAGTAAACTGAATATGTAATATAATATTTAGTGCATTTTCCTTAACCGACAGTTGAAAATGCTAATGATCGATTAAGCTTCTAGTAGAAAAGAAAGTAGTTCCGCTAGATTCTAAAGTAGTTCTGATAGATTCTTCTGCAGAAAGAAAACAGTTCCTACATGAAACTGCTCACAACAAGGTCTGTGGATTATCTTGTGTAACCAGGTCATGATTTTTGGAAAGAGACACTGCTGTTGGAAAATTTCAAATGTATTTTTGGGCTTTGAACACCACAAGCCAAGTGCCATCTAGTTCCATTATATTGGAGAGAAGGCAGACATCTCTGCAGCTGATATCTCCAAAACTCTGCTACTCACACCAAAAAACTAATCTCGATAGCACTACAGACAGGAGAAAAAATATGTATCTTTTTTAATTTTTGTGGCTCCATGGGTACAGTAATACCTTGTTGGCAATTTAAGGAAGTAGGAGGAAACAGAGAAAGCTGGCCCAGCCATGATTCTTCCCCTTCCAAGCAAACAGGAAGTCTTTCCATACATAGTCTTCATTAATATTAATCTTCATCTCTTCTCTCATCCATGTGGAGGTGAAGTATTCATACATGTTAGTCACGCATGTTAGAAACCTCATTCACAGAGTTGCAGGACATTACATGACTTTAAGGTTCCTCTCAAGTGCTTTTCCCAGTTTGGTTTTTACAAGTGAGGAGTGGATTACCTCAGTGTGGGCCTTGAATAAGACTGCTTGTTCCAAAACAGATGTGGTGTGTTGCGCTCTCGCAGAGAGAATGAGCTCATTGTTTACAGTTGAACCTGGTGCTAATTTTTTCTGAAACGCTAACAGCTGCCTAACTGCCCCCCCAGCCTGCCTTGATATCTGCCCCCCACCCCCCACTGGCCTCTGTGTGTGTGTGTTGGCTGCGGCAGACTCCAAAAAGACCAACCAGGCGCCTGATGATTGCCACCCCCCTCACTCAAAGCACCATCAGCTCCATCCCAGCGCACTCCCCAAATCTAATCTACGCAATGAAATCGATCGGCGTCACCGCTCGCTAAGGCCAGCGCAGACTGGCCAGTGTTGGGTTGCCTACTTAAGCCCCCCCAGTGCCTGCATGGGAGGGATTGGGTCAGATCCTGTTGGGGGACTTTGTTTTACACACACACACACACACATTCAAACCAGGGTTCTTACAAGTGCTGGAAATCCTTGAAAACAATATTTTCAAGGCTTGACAAGTGCTTGGAATTTGGATAAAGTGCTTAAAACATGCATTCCATGCATAATAAATCGCTACCTTACTGAATTGGTTCCCTTTTTGGATAAAAAAAAACAAAATAAGCGAGAAAGTAGGGCTGCAACTAACAATTATTTTCATTGTAGATTAATCGGTCGATTATTTTCTTGATTATTGTTAGTTGTTTGGTCCATAAAATGTCAGAAAATGGTGGAAAATGTTGATCAGTGTTTCCCAAAGCTCAAGAAGAAGAAGTCCTCAGAAGAAGTCTAGTTTTGTGCACAACCCAAAGATATTCCGTTTACTGTCAGAGAGGAGTAAACCAGAAAATAAACCAGAAAATATTCACATTTTAGGTGTGACGACAGGGAGAAGCGTCCGTGGAAGCAACTCGTCTCGAACAAACAACCTCCTGAAGAGGTTAGCGTGGATACTGTGTTAGCATGAGTTATATCAGGACTGAAGAGTATTTTTTTCATTGAAAGAGCAATGAACAGCACTGAAGGCTTTCCCCCATGATAAAAATGTTTTTACTCTTCTCCCGACCAGCTTCAGCAAGAGTTTGATCTGATTGGTTGAAGTTAGCCCGTGTTAGACATGATAAACAGATTTTTTATTGTTACCATTAACCTTTATTTAGCCAGGGAAACTCATCCAATCACCTGCCTCGTGTTTTTTGACAGTGCCTGCCCTTTTCCAAACAGTTTCTAAGGACGACTTCCCATATGTTTCTGTGTAACAAACCATCTGTCTTGTCACCTTATAGAATTCTATCACAAAGCATAATTTTGCTTGTTTATAAACCAATAATGAGATTTAATGTGATGAAGAAGTGTGATAATCATTCTGAGCATATATGCGTATACCACAGCTTTAAAATGCACCTTGAAAATGCTTGAAAAGTGCTTGAATGTGACTTGAGAAAAGGCGTAGGAGCCCTGACTAACTTGCACACACTGTGGTTGCACAAACCTGGGTTTGTGTGTGTGGTCACATGGCGGTTGCGAGCAGAACGAGCTTGTTTTCAGTGGCCTCCGACGGCCTTTCTGATAACATCACACACGTACATGCACTTGTTCATTCTTTATGGCTGAAATAGTCCTACACACACTGCAAGTGTTGGAAGTCATTCTTCATGACTAATCCAGTTAAATAACTAAGAGCTGTTGGCTTTGCAGGGGAACATAAAACTAGACGAATGGAGGGCTGAAGCCAGTTGAAGGATGATAGTTGTACTCCTCCTAATTGACTTAAGTGCCCTTATTAGTCTTGGGCCATTAGCACCTTAGCTTCCTTCTAATTCACCACATCTATTTGCAGTCTATAGCACTTATCTGCTGTCATGAACACGGCAGCCTTTTATATTCTACGTTTTAAACTTTGACCTTGTAGTAACAGATTCTCTGTGAAGCTCTAACCGGTGTGTGGTTTCACCTCGACGGTAGTGGCGAGACATGCAAGTTTCTCTTCCTCTTAGATGTATTTTTTCTAGGCTGTGGAGACGCCGGGAAGAGGCTGGGCCCTTGTTTGCGGCGAGCAGTGGAGCTAAGGACGGTTTGATGTTAATTTCCCTGCACTTAAGCCCATGGGCAGCTTCCTGCCTGCCTCAGCTCTTGATACATTTTTTATTTTTCTTGCGCCTTTCTTCTCCCTCCCCCCATTCTCCTTTCGGTGTGATATTTTCTGCCTCTGTTTTTTTGCCTTCCTACTTTCCCCGTTCTGGAAATGTAGTCTCCCTCCCACATGACAAAATAAAGGGAATGGGGACGTGGAGGAAATGGCCGTTTCCTCTTTTTGCTACCACATTGGCTTCATGCATCCCATTCTCTTTTTCTTTCCTCTCCATACTCTTTTTGTTGTTGTTGTTGTTGTGTGTGTGTGTGTGTGTATGGAAGGCTTATCTTCACATGGTGTCTTGGGGAAGACAAAATGATGAGACTGTACAATGAAAAAGAAAAAAAATAGTTCGGGAGAGAGGCGGAGAGAGGAAAGAGGGAGACCTCTCAGGGAAGTACAGCTTGTGGAAAATCTCCAGGACTGCCAGTTCCAACTGGTACATTCTGGACTCTGGACACAGCACTTTTATTTCCCCCCGTCCTCTAAGAGAAAGACAGATGTTCTGTCTTTCTGCTCTCCAACTTAAGCTCTTTCCCCTCTGTTCACGACCTTTCGAGGTATCCCAGTGGGCAAATTAGCCCCCCAAAAGCTTGACTTTTTGGCGCCACTGCTGCAACTTCCAGGCCTTATGTCAAACTGAACAAAAGAGGTCAAGAATAGTTACAAAAAAGCCTAAAAAATTACAGGACTGTTTGTCTAAATGCACAGTGGCAGAGCAAAGAATCCCTGCATCAGGCAGGACCGCCAGCAAACCATCGAAACTGCTTACATCCAGTGCCTGGGGCCAAAGTGAACCAATTATTGGTCACTGACAAGTAATCATTGTACAGCTGACAACCACCATCGCTGTATAATGAGTAGAGATATTCCAATACCATTATTTCCTTCCCAATACAAATTATGATTCCTGGACTTTGCGTATCGGCCGATATCGAGCAACAATCCCAATACTGCTGACCTTATATGGATGAATGTGATGTTATTGCCACCGTTGCTATATGGCCTGGTTTGGACACTGCTGGGAAATAACAAGGTCTCTCTTTCAGGGACATTCCATGATATTGGATTAGTGCATAGACTTGCACACTCGAGCATTTGGAAGATATTTCCTATATCATAACAACCCTAATATTGAAGTCATCTTGCAAGCGACTTGAGGGCTGGATATACTCTAAACATGTGCTTTTTTAAATGCTAGATTGAGGATACTGTTGTGAATATGGGCAGATGATGCCTAAACACCTACTGGTGCAGTGGACCTATTGTAATGCAAGGAATTATTGTTTTTCCACCAAATGAATCCAAATTTTTGAATGGCTAAACATGCGTGTTGCCCCAGTTGGGCAAGTGGGTCAGAAATCTACTTGCCCGAAGTCCATTTTTACTTGCCCCTGTGCAGATTATTTTTATTTTATTTTATTTATCAAATAATAACAAAGACAAAAGTAAGTTCCCATGTTTAATCTAGGGCTGCAATGTCTATAAAATGTCAGAAAATGGAGAAAAATGTCCCATCCCAGTTTTTCAAAGTCCAAGGTGATGTCTTTAAATGTCCCAATTTGTCAGTCCAAACTTTAGGTATTTAGTTAAATGTGATAATGAATGAAGAAAAGTGGGAAATATCCATATTTGAGAGGCTGAAAACAGCATTTTCTAACAGTTGGGCAAGTGAGTTGCCAGATTTACTTGCCCGACATGGCAATTTACTTGCCGAGTGGGTTGAGCCATTTCCAGATGTACTTTTTTACCACAAACTCCTCCTAGAGAATAAATCATGTATATTTCAAGTGAAGTCAGTGCAATCTAGACATTCGTGATGAAAAGTTGATCAAACTGTGAGTTTATGTTAAATGGTGTGTCAGTGGTGTAGCATCGAATTTCTCTGTTGTAACTTGAGTGTCCATGATCAAATCTGTCCCTAAGAGTCCAAACCTGAAGACATCTGGATGTCAATTTCATGCCCAGATTCCATTAATGGGTTGACAAATCTGCTCCCTAAATCCCCCAGTTCTTCAAGTGTACCATCGACATCAGGTTGGTTCGGTGTTTGCTGTCCAGAGCTGTCTGTGCAGTCTCACATTGTGTCACCAACATGAGCATTAGCATTTGTACCCACAGCAGAAGGCCAGCCAAGTCCCCAGCACTGATAAAGCCTCATGCGCTCAAAAACAATGAGCTCACTGAGAGGAAACTGCACACAAACACACACACAACCCATACGAAAAGTCGTGCAGTATTGTGCTTAACTGATAAAACGGAGATTGCAGCTGGGTGACTTTATCTGGAGTTTCTCAGCATTGAAACGACGGCCCGGCAAATTCAATCTTTTATTGGGAGGAATTTTTTTTTTCTTTTTGAAGGAACAGATAAAAGTAACTGTGTGTTCCACAGCGCAGTAACAAAACAGACTGTGATAAGTCTGTCTGGGAATCTCGTCTCCTCGGCCTCAGACATAACAGATGAGTGCGATGCAAGATTGGAGAGAGAGTTGAGAGGAGGAGGAGGAGGAGGAGGAGGAGGAGGAGGAGGGGGAGGAGGTGGGGGGTGTCACATAGTTTACCAAATGCAATTATGTAACTGTGTCATGGTTGCAGAGGATGGGGAAATGAGGTGGGTGGGAGGCGTCTGGACAAGAGAAAAGACCTTGTACTTAACAGGACGAAAAGCCTTGGATCATTGACGAGCGTTCAATATTATTTCATTAATCTGTCAAAAAATAGAAAGTTTACCAGTGCTTGAGCAGTATTCCCGCATTTTTTTAAACCAGGAAGTAAGACAGGGGTCCTTAGGGTAGCTAACCCTTTTTATGCCTGATTAAATCAGGTTTTTGTAACAAATCTGACAGAGTAAACCAAAATCTGGGACACAACTTTAAAGGACAAACATCTTCATAAAAAGTCAATTTTAACGTGATCTGTCCCAATTCTCAAGAATGGGTAATTGATAAAAAATTGTATATGGAAGCTGTAGCTACAAAATTGCACCCAATAATATCATCATTCCGCAGTTTTTACTCCATCTTTAGGACTGTTAGTAAGTAATGGTAGCTGCAGGCTTTTTGTCAGAGCGTGGGCTTTTAAATTGACTGGGACAGACAGGACAAAGAGATGGCACTTGAGAGATGGAGGTTAAAGGATAAGTAAAGAGAGAGAAAGAGAGACGCTCACAGACAGCTGACAGAGTCCAGAGACAGCTGATAGGGAGGCTGTGACGTCTTCTGCCAGAGTCTGTCTCTCTGGCTCTTGTCTGTGTGTCACGTACACTTTTCCTATAGCCACCATCGGAGCTCTCCTCCCCTCCCTCCCCATCCCTTTCTCCTCTCCTCCTCTCCTCCTCTCTCTCTCAGCCCAGATATCCCAGAGGGCCGTGGGGTTGGCTGAGGGCAGCCGGGCTGATTGTCCAGAGCGACAGACGGCCGGCCGATTGGCCTGGTGCTGTCCAGTGTCAGCTGACAGTGACCGTGTGTGTGTGTGTGTGTGTGTGTAGAGATGATTTGCCCTCCCTAATAAATGTGTAATAAATATTCAATTTTTTCAAATTTAAATTTAAAAAAATTAAATAAATTCTATATTGTTTACACATGATATTTTGTTTGTGTCATATCTGATACATCAGGTATTTGTGAGACTGATCACAACAATTTTTATTTTAGAAACAAAAACAAATATTATCCATCGCTTTTGGAAAGTTTGGCACCTTTGTATTTGCTTGGCTCTTTTATTTTCAAGCAGGAACCTTTTTTATTTCGCCTTGGGGTCGGCAAAAACAACCTGGTTAGAGCTGCAACTACCAATTAGTCAGGTGATTATTTTCTGGATTAACCGTTGTTTCCCAAAGTCCAAGATGGCGTCCTCAAATGTCCAAATGTTTTGTCCACAACCTGAATATATTCTTTTTACTGTCAGAGAGTAGTAAATAAACCAGCAAATATTCACAAATGAGAAGCTGAAAAACTTTTTTTCTCATAAAATGAAGCAAAATGATTAATCAATTATCATAATAGTTGGCAATTAATTTAATACTGGACACCACAGTGTCACACCATAGTCATATTTTTCAAACAAAATAGGAATAATGATTCCAATTATGTCATTATATGTATCATTACCTCTAATATCGCAAATTGCAGTTGCAACATCAGTCAAAACAAAAGCAATTTTTCAAAATTCTTCAGCCTTTGACTCGGCTTTCAAAGTGTATCAAGTGTAAGTGTTGAATTCCCAAAGCTTAAAGAGATGCAGTAAATACTTCAAATGTTCTCGGGTATCTACTGCTCCTTGCAAAGTTTTCAGACTTTTTACGACTACTTAATGGTCTTATTTTTCAGCATGTAATGATACGTTGCTTTGTGGACTGCCTGGTGACCAGCAGCTACTTATTCTGCTGGTTTGGAAATCCATTCGTCAATGCCAAAACTTTCAAAAAACATCCGCCTGCACATACATTGCCAGAAAGCCATATTTCCTCAGCTTTGTTTCTTCCATTTTGTTCTCAAATTGGTCTTAAATTCAATCCCATCTCGCATTAATGAGGTCTTAAAAAGTCTTACAGTTGGCTTTGGGAAACCTGCAGCTCCAAAGCCTTTGGCAGCTTACAATAATCTGCAATAATTTGATGGTTACACTGGCATTATTACTGCATGTGCTTCCCCACTTTTGCAGCGAGAAAAAGAAGCGAAAGAGAGAGCCGTGCCGCGACGTGCGCAGTCGCCTCTTTTATCTGCCGTTGTTTTCCACAGATTCAGACACTCTCTGATATGTGTGGGTTTCATTGAACAGTTTGCGTCTTAGGAAATGGCTTGGAAGTCAGCCCTCCCCTGATTCTCTGGCCAGAGAACGCCAAACGTCTGAGATTCGTCATTTGTTCCATCTGGCAGACCCAGTGGAGGGTTTGGAGGGGCCGAGGGCTTACATAACTAAAACAAATATCCGACATTTTAGGGGATTACATCATAAGAATGGGATCAAATTGGTAGGTTTTAGTTGTGTTTATGTGCTGCGAAGGTGCAGAGCTGCAGTTTTAAAGCAAGTTTGTTGTACAAGGCGACTTTGGAGCAGCTGGTTTGGGTAATTTGATGATGAGTAGAATCATCAAATTACATCATAAATGTTGCAGCACTAATGTCATGTCTCGCCAGGTGATGTAGTCGTAAATAACATTATCATAAAAACAAGGAATCTCCTGAAGATGTTGTTATATTGTCAGGGATACTGCAGATTTTGCAATGTTTTGGAAGCATTTATACAGCCCCTTCATGCATTTTTGGATTATTATTCTTGCACATTGAAATGCTTATTGCCTTCAGTGGGCCACTCGCCGAATGACGTCTGCGTTCAAAACTTTGTTCGAGCCCACCACCCTCCTCGTCCTGCTGGAACCGCTCTAAAATAAGGCGTGAGTGCCTGAAGGAGAGCGAGGGGAAAAGAAAAAAGGCTTTCGCACACACCAACTGAATGATGGATTTTATTTGGTCTCTGTTTGCTGAGCCTGAGCTTGGCTGTGTCGGTCTGTTATGTCGGTTTCTATGGTGAAAAACACAGGCCATGCCAGACTTGACTAGTACAAGGAATAAAAAAAAAAAAAAGCATGTGCAGGGACGGGGAAGGGGAGGAGGGGGGCGGGATAACAAGGGAAACTCGATTCCAAGAATTCTGAGGGTGTGGAATCACAGAGAGAAAGACAGACACGGCAGACAGACAGAAAGTATATGTGCAGTAGACCAAAACACAGCAGCAGCAACAGCCTCTTTCATTTCTCAGTGAAGAAACTAAGGGGAAATGGAATGGGAGCTTGGAAGTCGCACCTTTTTTAAACCAACACAAGCAGGGGGGTTTGACAGGCGAGCTTCTGCAGAGCGAAGCTGCCAATAACTGATATCAGAACAGACTTGTAACAGCAATATTATTAGAACCATTGACGTTTGAGGGCTTGCAGGCATTTGCATGAGCACCCAGACTCAATAGTACATTATGCAAAATTCAAATTATTCACCTAATGGAGAGGGTGAATCAGATGAATTCCATTTCCTTTTTTTTATTTGTTCATGATATCACACGGCGCAGGCAGGGCTTTTCATTTCAAGATGGACGAAATTGTTTTTTTTTTTTTCTTTCTCTTTGTTGAATATAAAAGTTCAGTACAGGTTCTACAGCCATCTGCTTATATAAAGCAAATGCACATAAATTATGTAAATAATAAGTTTGTGATTGGACAAACTGCCATTTTCTGTGTGAAAATTACTAAACAATGAATCGATTATCAAAATAGTTTCACTCTTTCTGGGGTTTTTTTTGTTGTGTTTTGTTTTTCATTTGCCCAGTTGGGCAAGTGAGTTGCCAGATTTACTTGCCTGATGTCATTTTACTTGTGCTGGGCTAGCAAGTAAGCCTTATTGGACATTTATCATTTGGGAACTTTTTACTCCCTTTACTGGAATGAAAAAGAAGAAAATTTGTTAAAAAAAAAAGAAAAAAAAAAAAGTTTATATTTCTCAAAGTAAGGTTATGAAAAATGAACTGCCCTGCTATCGCTACCGAAACTCAGGTTTTATCAAACAATCCCCCCATATTGGCTATGGACCGCCAATGTAGCATGTAACCCCTGAAGCTAACACATGCAGCATCACGCAGACACACTGAGTGCAAATTGTGCTGTAATTGCTTCACTCGGCTGCCTGAAGTCCATTCACATCCAGCGCGAGCCTCAGTTCAGTTAACAGGGCTAATCCCACATTTCAGCATGAACAGAGCCGCTGCTTATTCATGCTGTTTCCTCTCCATGAATGAAAGATGAGGTGCATTAGCGCACGCTGACATGTGATTGATAACGCATGTCCGTCCGTGCGCACATGTGTGTGCGTGCGTGAACGAGGCATGTTAGCAGTGTCAAAGGCGGATTGATGGGGTGCATTTTATTTAACAGATTGAAGTGAGTGAAAGGTCAGCTGTGAGTGCAAGTCTGCCGCTACTACTCTGCCATTTCCTTGATTGGTGTGTGTGTGTGTGTGTGAGGGGAGGTGTGTGTGTGTGTCTGCAGGTGTGCGAAAACGAATGTTTAGACTAAATCAAAGTGCTCTTTTTTCCATCGGTCTGCTGTATAAGCAGCTGCATCGAATCTCTCTTTGTTCATCATTCTACATCTGTGTGTGTGTGTGTGTATGTGTGTGAGTGTGTGTGTCATGCCCGTACCTGCTCGTCTGTTATCAGTCCATCTATCTACAGCTCAGCTCGTGGTATGCAGCTCACCTGCAGTAAAAGAACTCCCACACACAAACTCTGCCAGCACACACACGCTTTTTTGTGTGTTTGTGTGTGTGTTGGCACAGCGGAGACACAGTTACCGAGTCCAGAAGTAAGGTAGTCAGCACATATTGGCACACACAGGCACAGAAATGCATGTCGGTCCGTGCGCACACACATACACACACATTTATATTCACACTTCTCATGGCTAGTGTTGCCTGTCTGCAAACAGGCGAGGTGAGTCACTCGCAATCTCTTTGCCCTTCTACCCGTGCTGTTGGTGTGTGTGTGTGTGTGTGTGTGCGGTCAGCACTCTCCCACGCACGCAGTCACACACACACACACACACTTTCACGGACACGCATTCACACATACAGAAAATCTAGCCAAATCCATGAGCAAACAGATGTCACTCTGACCGAAAAAACAACAACAGTGTACAGCTTTCTGGCAGGTCACAGTGATCCCTGCTCTCTGCTGTGTGTGTGTGCGTGCGTGCGTGTGTGTGTGTGTGTGCGTGCATGTGTGTGTGTGTGTGTGTGTCAGTGTCAGGTGACTCAGGTCACAGAGGATCAGTCACACCGGGGTCTGCTTTGACTCTGTATCAACAGTTTAGTCTACACTTCTCCACAAAAAGCTGTGTGTTTAGCGGTTGCCATGGCGATAGCTCTGGTTCTCCTGCCTGATTGGCTGCCTCCATCATTCACTGCTTGCGAGTTGCGAGTGTTTCATACATCCATGGATGCCTGCCTTGACCTCGGTGACACAGCAGACCTTGACTGACTTTGGGTTACACTGATAAAGGAAACTGAAATCACCTTTTTGCTGCTCGGTATCAACATATCATTTTCTGGAGTTTCAGCTGTCTAATTTTCCAGTGCATAAACTTATTCAAGGATCATTTTGCATGCAAAAAGTAGACAGTAAAGATTTTTTTTATACAATTTCCGATATAGAATGACTTCACTGTCATCATATTGGCTGAACAATCAGCTACAGGTTGAATATTAGAATGAAACCTGCTAAATAGATCTGATAGATCCTTATTATTTCAGAAGTGATCAAAAGTAAAATATTTGCATTTTTACCAGATTACAGGAGAAAACGGTGTTATATTTACTGTAATAAATAACAAAATGACCACGATGTGTCATCAAAGATCAAGGAAACGTGCTCAGTTGAAATACTCGCTTCGCCATGCTTGACATGAACGCTGCAGTTGCGGTATCCTTTGAAATTTCCATTCTGGACCAGAGTAACTGTTTTGATTGTCTGTTTCACATTAATTAGCGTTCAAATTAATGCCAAATTTTTTGCTGAATTAGTTAGTGTTCGTTTATGACTCGAAAGAAATCAGTGATAATCTTGTGGAAGGCGCAGATGTTTATGACGGTTAAATTCGGCAAAATGTTAATGGAGTTTGGCAGGCAGTGAGTGTGTTATTTCAGAGCAGCAAGCTTTTGTTTTCAGGACAAGGGGTTTATAACTTTACATTGACAGAAACTTGACAATCATAAACAGCCGATCAACTTACAGTGAAGGACTCGTCCTCATTTGTTATTGTCAGTTTACAGGGTTGTGCGCGTCCTGCGGTCCTGCAGCCTGCCTGTCTCTGTTGTGTCTGGGGAACGGGGGAGCTTGAACCATAGATCAAATATTAGACAGGAGCACACCCTGTTTAATATAGAGTCTATGACTCCAAGTCGCTATTTGGACTGCAGCATTTTTGCATGTTCCAGATCCTTAAACTTAGAGGTTTTTTGTGTTTTCATCATTACCTACACCAGTGGGTGGTAGTTAATAGAATATCTTTCTGCTTTGGGCTATTGAAAGAAAAGCGATATAGAGACGATATTTTGTGACATTTTTCACTATTTTCTGTCATCTTTAAAATGAGAGAGAGTCAGTCAGAGGGAGACTTCACTACAGCCTGCTGGTCACAAGGACATGGCTGCTGTTGACCCAGGTGTGTGTCTGTGTGAGAGTGTGTCTCTCTTCTCTTCACCAGCCACCTTTTGCACACCTCTTGCACAGAGCATCTAGGCTCCACAAGTTGTGGCATGGTCGTGCACCTCTCAATTGTTGAGACATTGCATGCAGTTGTTTTTGTTTGGTTGCCTGTTTCTCACTTTATTGGCTCCAAAAGTTCAGACGGGCATCTGTAGAACATCACATTAGTTCATTTCAGTACAATTGAGAACAGGGCCGCCACAGATTCCGATAAAAAAAATCAGGCTCAGGTTTCTGTGGCAACAGCAAGAATTGAATAACATAGAGCAAGTTGTTTCCTGGTTCCTTATTGTTTTGCACTCATCTTCTAAACTGACTCTTCATTTAACTTTCATCACCTGCTAATAAAACTTCACACCTGGAAAAAACAAAACTGGTTCTTCAGGGGTGATTCAGTCAGTAGAATGTACATTCAAATCACATCAAGTACTCCAAATTCTTAAGATCAGACAGGCCTTACTGCGATGGTTCTTCTTCATTGATGGTTCTGCTCTGACTCACACGTGAAGAACCTTCTTGTGGTAACACACAGAACTTTATTGGTTAAAAGCGTGTAAGAACCAGAGTACTCGAAAGTGTCCAACCACGCCGCGTTCCCCTCATTGCTGCTTTGCTTCAGAACATGTTTCCAGTGTAGCAGGTTCCCCCAGGGCACACGCTGTAAAACCAATTCTTTTTAATTAAGATAGATTCCAGTGAGGAAAGAAGAGCAACTGCTAGCCTCCAAACACACACACACACAGACACACACGCCCCAACGCTTACACACATAACCACAACATCCTGTCATTTGTTTTTCTTCCCTTTTCTTTCCCCTTCCCATCGTTTTCTTTTTCTTTTCCTTTTTTTAAAATTCTTTTTCTAGAAGCTACGACTTGTTCTTTCACATTGCTTGTTTTGTTGGAGGTGTGTGTGCAGATGTGTGTGTGGTTGGAGTCTAAATGACACACTGTAACAGACGGGAGAGGCTTCTCTGCAATCAGAGCAAGAACCAAAAACCAAGATGGCAGCGAGACTGACCTGACGAGTCCGACCTGAAGCTGCTCTCTGAATGACCCCAACTTTTAGTGGCCAGTTGGCCTCCCTGTGAGCCACATGGTTTTTTTCTACGCTTCCCTTTGTTTTTATACGGCGTCCTTGCTTTGCCCCCCCTCCCCTCCCCGGTGAGCCGTCAGGGCCAGAATGCGGCGGAACAACAAACCCAAATAGTGGCTATAAACTTCAGACTTGTTTATGGCATGGGTCTGCTTGCTCACCTCTTGGTGAACTCCTGCAACAGACACCACTGTCCCCTCTTGTTGGAGCATAGAACAACACGACCCCAACTTCACCCTGCCCGACCTGCCCTTTGGACGACTTCAATTGGACTGCAGTCCTTTTACTCTTATACAACTGCTGTCTACAGCAGAACCATTCAACGCTGCTTCCCTCTTGCCTCATTCCCCAATTTACCACTTCATGGTTTGACAAAAAATATTCGGGTCAGAAACCATGCCTCTATTTCCATTGTACAGTCACTATGTTTGTAACTCTGAGTTACACTCAGGCAAGGCCAAAAGACTCAGTTTTTAGGGGCATTATCAACCGAATAAAAGTTTTATCAGCTACACTGTGGTGGCGCCTCATAATGTGCAAGACCTTGGTGTGTTTGGATGGGCAGGAGTCCACATCTGAGGCCACAAATTTTGATTCCCAGATCATGGGTGAGCTGGGATGGCTGGCATTGACTGGCATCACCCCGTTCTCTGAAATCACTGCCAAGACGGCGGTAGTTGGCTCTGGAGAGCAACATCAATTGTGCGTTTTATGGGTGGAAGTAGGGCACTGATCCTGGCAGGAGAATGGTAGTCAGTGTTTTCCCATCCTGCTGCATTCACAGGGAAGTTTGCCTGGCATAATGAGGAAGAGAGGCCTGTTTGGTTCTATTCCTATTGTCTCCTCTGATGGGGGCGTTATGTAGGCCTATTTCAGGCTGTTGTCATTGTCAGTGCAGATAAAAGTCAGATACCAGGAGTGAGTGTACCCTAAGCCCTTTCTCAAAATACCAGAACTTAAGGAAATGTTACGTGTAGCCAGTCAAGTTTCCATCTAAAGTACCTGGGAAGTTTTAGTCCCACAAACTAGCTACTTTTCAAGAAACTAAAAGCTCCTTCGTCTGTTGTTGTCTGCGTTTCATTGTGGCCACAAGAACTGCAAAGTTAGGCCGCTGGTGTATGAAAAAGTGAGAGTGTCTGGACTGTGTTGAAGCACAATCAACAAAAAATAAACTGGTTTGCGGCTGCAAATTTTTTTTTAAAAAGGTGCCTGAAATACAATGCCGGGAATACTCGACCAATCAGAAGCGATCAGCACTGTAAACCCCACCCCCAACAGTACAAAAGTACTACCTCCAAGACTTTTTTGGAGGGTGAAATAATGTCCCTGGAATGTAATTTAGACTCTGGTTCTTCTAAAGGTTCCTACTCCTTAAAGAAAGTTCCTGCAGTGGAAACACGACTATTGTCACAAGCTCTGCTTTTATTTTCCACTGTTCTCCCCTGTTCCCCTGTCATGTTCACAAAATATGAAATCAAAAACATCAACTTAAATTATTGTTTGTCCAACAGCTGCTAACTCAACTTGCCTGCTAAACAGCACATCAAATTGTGTAGTTGGTCCAGATTTTGCCTTTTCAATTGTAAATATCTGGTTTGTAGAACACTGTGGAAAGAAAGAACCACTACGTTCTGGTTGTTAAGTTCCTGTAGTGGGAAAGGTTTACTAGTCAGCTGGCTCAGCTGTAATCTGCCCCACATTTCATCACCCACCACAACAATAAAGCAAAGCTAAAGGAGCAGTTGTTTGCCTCTCCGCTCACATTCTGACCAAACAATCCTCAGCTTATTACTGTCTCCCCTCACTCTCTCATAACACTCATATCTCATCCAATTATGCTGATTCATGAGGTCTGACCTCAGCTGTGACCCGTGGTTTTAATATCGCTTCCCTCTGCCATTGATTGGAGGAGGGTTAGGGTGTCTGTGGTTCCTTAAGTGCCAAACAAAATCATCTAAACTTCATCTCCGCCTTTTTTTCCCTCTTCCCCTCAGCTCTGCTAGCAAGCGTGCAGTAATTGTCTCATCTCCTCTTACTTACTTAAAGTGCGTCTGTTTGGGTTGGCGCAAGGTTATAGCTGTTGAGATTTTAATCTGCTCACCGAGCCATCTGCCGCTGTCGTTGGGTCGCATATCTCAGGGATTAAATCAGAGGCTGTGCAGCACGTGAGACGTTCCTCATGCACACTCGCACACACACGGCGAGTTACACACCCCTCTGTGTGACACACGCACTTATCCAGCCACAACAAAAACAAATGACACGTTCTATCAAGCAAATAGTGCCGATGCACACACATGAATAAGTGCACACATGTTCAGCAATGCATGAGCAGAGAATGTGGGCCACTGCCACTCTCCCTGCTGCTCAGATTGCCAAACGACTCTCCGCTGCCCGCAGCTCAGGGCCCTGATTACCATTTTATTACGGCATGTCATTATTCTGATGCTATCAATGGAAATGAATTGGCCGACAATTGATTTACAATAACCCTCCCCTCCTCTACGCCGGCCCTCAGGGAGCCGCTGGTGCTCATTGATTCGTTCCTCCTGTCGGCTCTGTCTGACTGGCTCTAACGAGGCTTTCACCTATCACACATGGCAGAGATTGAATTTACAGCTGGATTTCAATAGAGTCATCCGCTTTAGGACTGCCACCTGGACAAGTCGGTATCGATATATAATATCTGTGTCTGGTAGGTCTTTCTCATTTTATGAATTAAACTGACATTCCACTAGAAAATCAGTACATATTCTTCTTCTGGCCTGTAGTGCTGTTTATCCATCTATACTGTTTTGGTGTTAGTTGCAGAGTTTTGGAGATATTGGCCACAGAGATGTCTGCCTTCTCTCCAGTGTAATGAAACCAGATGGCACTCGGCTTTGGTGCTCAAAGTGCCAAAAAATACATTTGAAATAGACAACAGCAGTGTCTTTTTCCAGAAATCATGAGACAGTTACTCAAGGTACTCAACAGACCTTGTTGCGAGCACTTTCATGTAGGAACTACCTTCTTTCTGCAGTACAATCTACCGGAATTACTTGAGAATCTTCCATTGTATTTGAGAGAATGCAGACTTCTCTATGGCTGATATCTACTAAACTCTGCAACTCACACCAAAATATTCTACATGGATAAACAGCACCACAGGCCAGGGAAAAAATATATATTTTTGATTTTGGGGTGAACTGTCCCTTTAAAGTTCAACTTAGACAAAACATCTACTTTCTTTTTTAGCACATCACTATTTAGCACACTTGTATAAGCCCAGGCAGCAGCAATCTGGCTGAGCTGGCATGTTTCTACGAGTTTGCGTGGCTGCTGGTAAAATTGTTCAACACACTGATTGGAGGGAGAAGAAGAAAAAAAAAAAACTCCCAGCTGGCCGCGGGGCATGCAGAACATCATTAGTGCCAAGTGTCTGAAAGCTGTCGAAAACATTCCCATCACAGCGCAACTGGAGTGCTCGCTAACAACCCAGACCATTATGCCTCCACTCCCTGAGCAAGCCACCAGACAGAGCCCTGCAGACGTTCAGATGCGAGTCTGCCGGTGCACGCAGCACGTGCGAGGTGGCAGCCATTTTCTCTCACCTTAGTCGAGTCTGACAAGAGTCTGTCACCTCAGGAAAGTATA
>JAJHUR010103977.1:0-12996 GCA_027495735.1 Lutjanus campechanus
AAAAAAAAAAAGCCACCTAAACGATCTAGAGTATGGCTCCTCTACGAGCCCATGTCGCCGGGGATTAATGCCTGCATAAAATGCGGTAAGCATATTTTTGGGAAATCTGGGAACACCAGCAACATGATCAAACACTTGATAAGACACGGAGAGAACTTCAGAGTGGAGAGCCGCATGGTGTTTAGCAAGAAGCCAGTTTCAACACCAGCGTTGTCATCTCAGGACGACAAAGAGCAACCGTTGGTAACTCCAGGTAATGTATTTTGGTTACTAGGTTAACAGTAATTGTCTTTTGTGTGTTAAACATGAATGATGTTGAAAAAAAGGTATCGAATGAAGTACTCAATTGGTGTCGGTATCGTTTTAAGGGTACTGGTGTTGGTACTGGTATCGAAAAATTTCAAACGATACCCAGCCCTATTATCTACTCACTCTTTTTCAGTCCACAAAACTCTGCTGGAGTTTCACGGGAAAACAACGCTGCAGAGTTTCCCAAACAACGGAAGTCAATGGTGACCAGTTTTCAAATGTAAAAAAAAAACCAACAGAATAAAAACATAAAATGCCTGCATACTGCTCGTTTGGAGTAACCCAAGTCTCCTAAAGCCCCAACATGCCAAGTTGACAAAAAAAAAAAAAAAAGATATTTATACCATGTTTTTAGTCTGAATCCTCATTGTAGATCCTGAGCTTGGAGCCACGTTCACATGCACATGCACACTGTCTGAACTGGATGTGTGTGGTGTGATGGTATGCAAACAGCATGATGACAAATCGCTAGTAAGTGATGAGTTGGGGATGAGACCAGGGTGATTTGCTTCTCTACTGGGGGAATGAGTGCATACCAAGGACTGACATACACTGTAAAAATGAAAAAGTTAAGAAAACTCAAAATTTCAAAGCAATGGACTGCAATAGATTTTTTTTTTTTGTTTTGAGCCCAACTCAAATACTTAAAAGGATACTACATTTTCCATGATAACTAACTCAATATGTACTCACCATTATGCCGATGTGATGATAAGTGCAGATCTTCAGTTCACAAAACAATCCTGGAGTTTTAGGAGAAACAGGGTAGCAGCCTCATCCAGTACAATGGCAGTGAATGGTGACCACGGATAAAACGTTAAAAATAGCACACAAAACAAACACAAAATGTCTCCATCCTGCTTGTGTGGTGTAATCCAAGTGTCTGCAAGCCGCGACATTAAAAAGTAACTGCAAAAGACGCCATTAACGCCATGTTTTTAGCTGAAATGTCAGCTGTAGCTTGTAGCCGGATGTACTGGATGAGGCTGCTACCCTGAACTCCTAAAACTCCAGGATTGTTTGGTGAACTGAAGATCTTCACTTATCATCACATCGGCATAGTGGTGAGTACATACAAAATGGCTTAATCTCATAGGGTAAAGTATCACTTTAAGTTCTGAAAAGGTTTTATCAACTACTGATCTTTAGTTGAGATAATTAACTTTTCTTCTTCAGATGAAATTAAAGTTTTGAATTTAACATGTATAAAAAAAAGTAAGTGAAAGCTCATAATATTTTAACATTTTCAATTAAAACGACTTAATTTTCCAGGCAGTAAAAAAAAAAAGGACAAATCAGGTTTGCGGCTCACTGTGACCTATTTTTTGAACTGTTTAGTTTCTAAAAGTCAGAGATTCAAGTTTATCTAACAAAGGAAAGTAAATTATCTTAACTAAACTTTTTAAAAGTCTGTTGCATTGCCTTGCCTGGAAATTGAAATTGAAAGTTGTAAGTTGTTTCAACAATTTTTTCCAGTGTAGTAGATTAAAATTTCATTCATAACTTTTTTTTATGAATTATGACTTGCAATGATATATGGTCACAAAATCCCACGGCACACCAGGACTTGCCACACGGCACACCAGTGTGCCCCGGCACGCCATTTGGGAACAACTGGGTTAATTTATCCCCAACCGCTGCGGTGAGATGGCTTGTTAACCTGCAGCCACAGCCAGACAGTTCAAGGTATTTCAGTTGGTGGAAGTGACATATGGGCGTCAGACCCATCTCCCGCTTCCAGCGGTATTATCCTGACTCGGCAGAATATCCAGATTGGCCCGGACGTTTGTTATGGATCACAGACCAGCCGAGTGGGCAGATTTAGCCCTAACAGCCATATGCTCTGAAAATGACATTCATATATTTGAGCTCATAACCGACATAACCAAAGCAGTTCTGCTTCATCATAAAACCTTCTGTAGCCGCTCAGAACTTAATTCACGTAAGCGCTGCCAAGCACAAATGAAGTGAAATGAAGCAGACAAGTGAAAGATCAGAAAAGAAAACATTTAGCAAAAGAAAGAGTCCTTAATCTCTATCTCTTAAAGAGACGGTTCACTCTAAAATTGAAAATGCTTTTTTTCCCCTCTTACCTGTAATGCTGTGTATCTAAGGGGACTAAATGGCACACGGCCCGTTTGCTCAAGATAATCCACCGATGTTGTTGTGAGCAGTTTCACGTAGGAACTATTTTCTTTCTATGGTAGAATCTACCGGAACTTAATTGAAAATTTTTCCTAGTCCCATTATATTCATGAGAAAGCAGATATCTCTGTAGCTGTTATCTGCAGAACTCACACCAAAACAATCTAGATGGATTAAAAAAAACAAAAAAAAAAACACTACAGGCTAGAGGAAAAATACATGTTTTTGATTTTGAAGTGAACTGTCCCTTTAAAAGAGTTAGAATCCATTGTCCATCTGTGCTTCTGCATGTCAACAGTACGTTCACGTTCCTTCAGTCAGAACTAAATTTTGGATGGTACTGACAGCTCTGGTTTGGGATATCTCATCAATTAGAGCGTTTGGTCTTCGCAGCAATTTATTTTTTTTTAATTGAAGAATGGATGAAAGATTTGATTCTTCTTTAATCTTGCACCTCCTCTTTGGAATTTCAAATTTCCAGTTTCCATTTCAGTTTAATAATGTGTCTTGATTTGTACCCATCCTCTCCCTCCACTTTATCTCATCCTGTTATCCCCTCCGCTGCCCCCCTTTTCCCGCGCTCTCATTTTCTTTCCATTTCTCTCTGGTCCTCTCTCTGCCTCTTTTTTTCCCCCCTTAATTCTCTCCGTCTCTTTCTCACAATGATGAACATGATACTGAGCTCTGTGTCAGAAATCATCTTTAGAGAGTGGCTGCCAGTCGATTACACTGAGGCAGTGGCCCCCATCAGCCTAATCTGTTTTAACAGCATTAGCTTTTGCCAAGCAGCCGAGACGATCCTCGAGCATGTTCAGTTTGAGTGGGTATCAAGCGCGTCTTCATGTCTTTAAGTCAGCGTGAGCGCTCTGTTGTGTAAATCCTTATCAACACTGTGACACGCCATCGCCGATGCTGGTACAAGGCTTTGCACTACTGTGGACGGGCCTAAAACCACGAGCATTAGCATCGTGCTCACAGAGTTTGGGTCGTGCTAAAGTTCAAGTGTAATAATATGAATTCATTGGGTGGCAGGAGGACAAACAGGCTGGGAAATGAGCTGAAGAGAAGAGAATGGAGGCTGGGACCTACAAATTGGATCACGGCTCACTGCACAGAGAATGGAGGCTAGACGTTGACTAAGGACCACAAACATAGCTCTATTAGCAAGAGACTGTACGGGACAAGCAATACAACAACGCTGTAACCTCCTGATCTCAATTTTCATTTCCCCACTGTAACAAACCTTTTAGGGTTGTGTACTGTTCACATCTGAACCAATAGCAGTACCTGGAATTTGGCACTGGTACCCAATGGTACCTTTTTTCAGTATTTAACTTTCTATATACTCTATACTTATCAATTTCAACGTTGCTTTTCATTTAGATTATTTTGTTATTTATTCAGAGCATTTTATGCACCACACAAAATAAAATCCCTCCCTCTCTCTCTCTCTGAAACCATCCCTACAACCTGCAGCCTCTCAGTCAGTCACCAGGGCAACGCGGTTGTCGTTAGCACCGCTGTGTTTGCATACTGTAATATTTCCCCATTAATGGTCTGCAGTTAACAAATGTATCATACTAAAGTTTTGGACATACTACATACTGTCTCTTTTTCTCTATACTCTAGTTACTCTCTCACCCAAAATGTGGCACTGATTGATTCAATGTGAACTGTCAACGCTTTCTTGAAAATAAAGGAAATTGTCCTTTGCCTTGCTCGTGCCATTAAGAATTACGGACTGGGGACAAATTCTTTCCCCCATCCACACCCACTCCAGCATCATCACCATCCATCCATCCAGCTCCAATACCAGATCATTTCAAATAAGCTTTGGTCATCACACAGGTGGAGTCTCTGCAGGCCATGATCTGTTTGCACACGTATACTATAATATGATTATAAAGCACAAAAGGTCAAGTCAATTATTTCAAAGCACAAAAGACCTTAAAACCAAACAAAGAGAGAGAGAGAGAAAAAAAAATCCCCTCCATTGAAAGACTGATTAGAGAAAAGTCAAATCAAACACTGATCAAAGAAATTACTGCGAGCCATTAAATCATGAGATCAAATAAATTTACTTTTCATCTATCAAATTCAATCTCGAGGGCTACATTAATTAAGGACTGGTCAAACCGTGTGCAGAGCTGCAGGGGGGGTCATCAAGTACATTTGTCTAAGGACCAGGGGAGGCAGACTTATACAAATATTTAGGCATAATAAGACTATTATTGGTTAATATTTTCACAATCTTATTTTTTTTAAACTTTCATTAGCATCTATCACTGTGAAAGATGGAAAATCCATCGTAACAATTAGATACTTTCCTAGAAAAGGCTCTCGCAGGTCCACCAAGGAGGCAGTTCACTGTATTTCTGGAAAACGTAGCTGCAAAATGAAGCCCTGATTGGCAGAAGATATTAATGAACTTTACACGGTTTTGATGCTATTGCTACGCTATTTACGCATGGCGGAGACAGCAGGATCTTTTCTAACAACTGAAAAAATTAAAGGCGAAATCTGTGATGTTGTAATAAGTCATAAGATGACCACGATATGTCATCAGAGATCAAGGAAGCGTCTAAAGTCGAAATTCTGGCTTCTCCAACAACAACGCTACAGCCGCGGCGTCTCCCTTTGAAATTTCCACTCTGGGCCCATTTCGCAGCAATTAGAGTTCAAATTAATGCAGCATGTTCACCAAATGAGAAGATATCTGATTATGAGTTATAAGAAACCAATAATGATCTTGAGGCCTCTTACACAGCGAAAATGTGTCACTACTTATGACTAAACTGAAGGGGTCGGGTGTGAATTGCCAAATAGCAGCTGTGTCCTCCCGGCCGTTGAAATGTCACCACATGCCTTTCTCTCCTTCTAAATGACGGCAGCTTTATTGGACATTGCTGTCCGTTGGCTCACTCCTTTTTCTGCGCTTATGCTAGCCCTGGTATTGTTGGCTCCCAACTGTATCAAAAAACAGAGCAGTGGTTTGAGATTTGTCTGTGTTTTCCAATTCAGTCCATGTTCACAAAATAAGCTGCCAAGGGACACATAAGCTCTTAATTTGGTTTGGATTCAACTTGATCCACCACACCACTCTCTTAATTGTGATCACTAATTCGGCCGCTCTGGTCCACATTTCAAAGCGTTGTAATCAACCCTAAAAGCAAGACTTTTTCAGATAGAGGTAATTTCACGATGACATTTTTTTTTTTTCTGTCTCTATATTCTGTTTAACAATAAGAGGACTGCAGAGGACAGGAAGCAGAATTGACACCGCGGGTGATCCACACAAGAAAAACTCAGCTCCTGTCACAGTCTGGTTATCAGCACATTTATTATCATCTCTGATGTGTTAGTGTGTCTGTGTGTGTCTGTCAGTGTAAGTGATGTGGGGGGCTTTGCGACACTTGGCGTGCACACACTCCTGTGTGTTATTGACTGATTTATAACTGGCTCCCCCAGCTTCCCAACACAAATCTATATTGGCGAGGGAGGGGAGGTCCAATAATGCTGCCAATGATTTACTATTAGAGCTCTTGCTGTCATTCTTTCACCCTGATAAATGACATACATTTTCCTCAGGCTGCCCGTATGTGAGGCAGAGACTTGTAGGCGTGCCAAATAAAACAAACGGTCCATCTTATAGGCTGACGCACGAGCGCGTCTACTGCAGGCCTGTCAGCTCCGGTGAGTGTGTGTACTGTACGCGTGAGCGTGCGTCGTCAGCTCCAAAACCAGATCAAGCAGTCGTCTGCTGCTTCCTGACGACGCTGACGGTGGTGGAGGGACTGAGGACGATCAATTCACATTAGGGACAGGCTGCTGCACGGCTGCAGGTTTCCGTGTAATATGCGTGCAGTTTGAGTTCATGTGTGTTCAGTGCATGTTCCTATGTGTGAGCTGTCTTGATATGTTTACGCTGTTTATGCCACATTTTCTCAAAAATAAAACACTGTAAATCCTCAAATAGTACAAACATAAGATGATCTTACAGAATATGATACATTGCTGTAGATTACAGGCTTTTACGGTTGTTTACACGCTAAAAGTAGAAATAAGAGTTTGTGAAACCTTACACTCGAGAAGCAAAACACCAGCCCAGATCTGCACGACTAAAAGCACATTTTCAGCCTCACACTGTAGTTTTTGCAAAACACTACACACAGCATTTTTCAACTCACTTCTCTACATTAGACACAGAAATCTGACAGAATGTCACTTCTCTGCCCTTTCAAAATACTGCCAAACATGGCTCTCAGGTGTACAGACACTCTGGTCAGCACATTTTTTGAAAACAGGGCTTATTTTGTCAAAACTAGGGATGCACCGATCGACCCTCCAGAGACCAGAACCGGATGGGTTTTAGCATGACTGGCCGGTCAGCATCACCTATCCAATTCTCTGACAGTCAAATTCACACATGCTCTGCACAACGATGATGTGTGCGTGCAGCGTCGCAGACAGTAACGTCACAGCCACAACAACGCTGGTCACAGTCACACACACACACACAGACACATGCATGCATGAAGTTGGCGTTAGCGACAGATTCCTAGAACAGGATAAAAAGAAGACAGTCTACAAAAAGATGGAGCAGCTGATGGTCTTGCTGAACAACGGTAATCTTTCTAGCTCTTCACGCTAATGTTAGCCAGCAGCACACTTCTATTCACAGACTGACAGTTAAAATCTCACCTCCTCTTCTGGATGAAGAATAAACAACCCATGCTGACACATCCCCTCAAACATTTTCTCATCCAGACTTTTTAACTGCTACTTCTGTTTTTCTCACTGCAAAAATTTACTACAGTAAACTATTGCGCCAGTTTGTTTACATCTGTTTCCACAAGATCACGTGAAATCACGTCGCGCAAGATCCTGCGAGATCCTTCCCCTCTAGTACATAAACTTAATAGAATGATATAATAAGGTCTGGATATCCCTGGAGCACTTGTGGAGAAAATGGAAAAGTCATTTCATAGTCAGTGTTTTATCATGAACATCCAATTTCATTTTAAAAGAAAAGTTATAAAAATTATTATGTGTATTCTGTCAATTCTAGCTCTTAGAAAGACTGAAACATTTTTGCACTGAAAATCAGAACAGAACATATTGTAAATAGAGTTTACTACATAAAAAAAAAACAGCAAAAAATATTCTGAAAGCATGAATTATAAAAACCATTAGCATCATCTCGTCACCTTGCTGGACCTGTCCATAGTATATAAAGGTGAAAAAATGAGCCGTTTTCTCTGCTTGGAAATGCTGGGGGCGTGTTTTAGTCTCAAACAACACTACCACCTGAAAACGACCTGAGGCTCCGTCTAGCAGCTTTATTGGACATGTCCAGACATATTTAAGCCACCAGAGCCAGAGGACGGTGACAAGATGTATTTTTTTTTCTTCTTTGCTGGGCTGTTGGAAGTGAAGTGAGCTGAAGTGAACTGCTGGGCTTATTTGGACCAAGACAGTCACTGAAGGTATGTTTGTAACTGAACATTAGGGAGGATGAAGTAGTGTCCGTTTGTGGGGCTTATATAGTTTTGGGGGCCCGTGGCTCTGGCATGTCACGGAGCCATGTTTCAGGTCCGGCCAAAAAATCCTGAACACAAAAATCCTGAACAACAGTTTAACAATCTAACTCAAGAATTCAGAACTACATAGTTCTCAGTATTTTCACGTTCTCAGCAACTAGAAGAAAAACTCCCCTATTCCTTAACAAGGACTTTAATTCACACTAGAATATAACAAATATAGTCATATATCACCCAGCACTAGTGTGAGCAATCCTGCCTTCCATCTGATTTTGTGCATTTCCTCCCCTCTTCTCTGCTTCACACACATGCACACACACTCTCAGACTAGGTATAAGTAACAGTAATGAGGACAGTGGGTGCTATCATTGTCACAGGTGTTCCTTAATTGGCTGGAAGCACTATTATCTTCCTAATTTAAAACCCGAGAGGGTGTGTGCCTGCATTTGAGTGGTTTTGTGATTTAGTTTAAGTGTGAATCCTTCAGCCTCCCCCCCCACCGCACTTTAGGTTGAACTTAGACTCACTTGTCAACCGTGAGCTGTTTTAATCACTGTCTGCGAGGGGCTGCGAATCTTTTCTGTTCTATTCTGTTCCGTTTTGTTAGATTCTATTTAAAATTAACTTAAAGCGTCATTGCCTTAAGATCAAAGGAGCAAAAGTCGATTCTGTTTATCGTGGGCTTTACAAGAGAAAACAAGAAGGGGAGGAGAGGAACAGAGAGTGGAGGGAAGAGGAAGTGATGGAGGAGGAGGAGAAGTAACGACAGATCCATTCCTCTTTTTCTCCTCTGCGGGGCAAAAAGCGTCGAGTTGAACATCTGTCAGCACTCCTTATCTCCTCTCCCCCTGTCTCTTCACCGTCTCTTCCTCTCCTTTTAGAAATCTCTTTCCCGTTGCTTTCATGCCCTGACAGGAAACTGCCATCCAAAGTTCGAAAAACTCGGGGAGAACTGGCGTGAGGCGGTGTGCGTGTGTGCAGGCAGGCGTGCGTTTGTGCAGTACTTTGTGTGTGTGTGTGTATGTGTGTGTGTGTGTGAGAGAGAGAGAGAGCACGAGACAAAGAGACAGGGAGAGCAGACAAAGCCTTGATATCAAGCCTGAGGAGGCGAGCCCAAGAAATGAGAGCTGCCTTGACAGCGCACGTATAGTGCGTGTCCATGTGTATGCATGTGAGGTCTGATTATGAATGTTTTCTGCTCTACCGCTGGAAATTACAGTGTGTTTATGACCAGGGGTGGAAGTAACAAATTACAGCTACTAAAATTACTGTAATTAAAGCTATAATATGCAATATTTCTGCATTGAAATGTCTAAAAATGTTGTTTTTTTTAAAGTTGAGTTGTATGCTTACATTATCCCAAATGTTTCCAACAATGTTCAAACACGGAGAAAGCCGTTGCTAGGCTAGTCATACTGTACTTGTACTGTACTGTTATGTACTTACTCTGAGACCCCAGGTTATTCAGGAAAGAATACAGAATAATTCATAGCTTGCATAAATCTCTGACATGATATAATATTTATTAGTTATCTTTCATTCATTTAGTTGTTTAGTTTAGTTTGCTTCTGCCCCTAAAAGACAACTGGCATGGCAGATTTTACTAAATGCATCCTCCTTTCCTTTAAAACTTTCTTGAGAAATGAGAATTCCTCTCAGGAAGTCTGGTTTGCTGCAGCAGTATTGTTGTCCAGGTGGAAACAGCGGAATCGTTCATAGCACAGGAACAGTTTGTTACACATTGTATAGTTGTACATATGTTTGAATGGATGACTAAAGTACCGAGCCTGTTTTGAAACTGTGAGAAGAATACACTGATATTTGGTTTTGGATGCCAAAGTGAAAAGGTTTTCAAAAAAAAAAAAATAGTCTAATAAGTACAGATACCTGAAAACTCTATTTAAGTAAAGTGCTGCTCCCCACCTCTGGTTACTTTTAAAATCATAATTCACTACTGAGTATTGATAATGCATTATGCATCAAATGTTACTAAGTAACTAGTGTCTGGAGTAGTTTCTGAGAAGACTACTTTGAACTTAACTTAAAGCTGCTACAAGGAGTATTTCACTGGTTATGAAACATCCATCCATCCATCATCCATAACCACTTATCCTTGATGGGTCATGGGGGTGCTGGAGCCAATCCCAGCTAACAGTGGGGGAGAAGTAGGGTACATTCTGGCCAAGTCGCCAGTTCATCACAGGGCTGACAATCACGCACGCTCACTTTCACACCTATGGGCAATTTAGAGTTATCAATTAACCTATTATGATGCACGTCTGTGGACTGTGGGAGGAGGCCAGAGTACTCGGAGGGAAACCACGATGGCACGAGGAGAACTTGCAAACTCCACACAGAAAGGGTCCTGCCCCAGCCGCAAACTCCCCAGCCAACTCAGAACCTCCTTGCTGTGAGGCGACAGTGCTAGCCACTGCACCACCGTGTTATGAAAGCCCCATTTTAATACCGATGCCTCTATAGGACCTGCATAAGTCATTAAGAGCATCAGTGAGACGATCGGCTATATAGTTGTTCTTAATGACAGCCACCGTGTCGGATTCTCCGAGAAATCAAATGAAACAAGCCCGTGTTTACATTTTCCCAGACAAAGTTATGGTGAATTGTACAATAACCAGTTTAAAAGGAGCAGGAGGAGATTTTTATTTTCATCTCTGACGTTTTGTCCACAAGGGGCTTCAAAATCAACAAAATATGAAAGTTTTCATAGTTTTCAAAGTTTTACTGTGGTAATATAACAGTACTTCTACTTGAGTGCAGATTTTCAGTATCTTTCCATCCCCATATCTGAGTGTGTGTATGCTTGCATGTGTGTTTGTGTGTGATAACTGGTCCAATCTGAATCAAGAGATAGAGACAGCTACGATAAGACCAAGGAAAACAGACAGAGAGAAAAGTGCAAAGGGCAACTTTTTATGCCCAGAGATTTGAAAGTCTACTCATTACTGTGAGCAAGAGGTGGAGACAGAGGGGTGAAGACAACAGATGGAGAGGGGTGGTAGAAACCATCAAGGAGGGAAAAAAGATTGTATCAAATATGGAGAATAATAAGAGATAGGATTGTGAGAGGTCAGGGAAGGGGGAGCCATGAGCAAAAAAAGCACATGTGGCTGAAAGATAAAATAAAATAAAACGGGATGGCTGGGGCGAAATATGTGGGGGAGACAGAAGAGACAGAAACAGAGAAAGACAGCATAGCAAAAGGAAAGGCTGTGAGCAAGGGAGACAGAAAGAAGGTAGGAGATGAGAGGAGATGTGAGAGAGCTGAGGAAGAGGAGGAAGAAAACAGACAGTCGAGGCAGGAAAGAGGAAAAGAGAACAACAGAGAGCCGGAGTGTTCCAGGACAGCTGAGGCTGCGTCTCATGCAAAAAAACAGTATCAGTGATAGAAATGTAGGGAAGCATATTAAACTGCACTCGCACACACAGAACCATGCTCTCTTAGAAATAAGGGTTCCAAGAGGTTCTTCTCAGAACAAACGGCTTCTCAGGTACCCTTGTTTTAAAGAAAGGGTCTGTCAAGGGTTCTCTATAAGATTAAAGTACCCTTTTCTTTTTGGAAGAAAGAGTTCTTCAAGAATTGTTGAAATCCTTGAAGAACTCTTATTCGTCAAGGGTTCTTTGTACCATAATATAAAAGGGTTCTCAGCAGAACCCCCTGAGTGTGTTCTAGATAAAGCCCTTGGAATATGAAAAGGATCTCTGTAGAACGAAGCCCCTGAGTGTGTTCTAGATAAAAACCCTAGGATGTAAAAACCCTTGGAATTTAAAAGGTTCTTCTTGGTAGAACCCTCCTGGTTCGGTATAATATAAAAAGGTTCTCGGTTGACCCCCCTGAGTATGTTCTAGATAAAACCCTTGGAATATATAAAGGTTCTCTGTAGAAAGAACCCTGAGTGTGTTCTAGATAAAACCCTTGGAATATATAAAGGTTCTCTGTAGAAAGAACCCTGAGTGTGTTCTAGATAAAACCCTTGGAATATATAAAGGTTCTCTGTAGAAAGAACCCTGAGTGTGTTCTAGATAAAACCCTTGGAATATATAAAGGTTCTCTGTAGAAAGAACCGCCTGGGTGGGATCTTGTAAGCACCCTCAGAGGGTGAAAAGGTTTGGGATAACACCTCATAACTCGTCAGAATAGGTTCTAGGTGGAACTATTCCACCGTAGAAGGGTCATCTGCAGAACCTCTCATAGGGGGTTCTGGGTTAAAAATTTCACACATGGTTCTGGGTACCCTACAAACACAGCACGTCCCTGCAGCGTTTCCTTTTGCTTTTGCAATCCTCTGCATGACGCCTCCTGTACTTTATATATTGACGTTGCTGCAGTGTTGCTAAAACGTCACAGCATCTCCAAAAAGTGGTGGAAACGTTGGGACAACATACCAGCGGCAACACTCTGGAATTTCACTTGTTAGACTGCAACAACGTCACATATCACAAAAGCTGCATTGCAACTAAGCTGCAGCAACATACAGTGTTGGCAACGACGCTGGAATTTCACGCAGCAGGCTGCAACAACGTCACGTGTCGCAAAAGTTACATTGGAACTACCCGCAGCGACTGGGGTGTAGGTGGGTAGAACTTCCTCAAAGGGTTACAAGCGGAACATTTAGAAAGGGTTCTCCTATGTAAACAAGCCGAAGAACCTTTTATGGTTTTAGTTTCTTCTTTATACGTAGTTCTTTATACGTTATACGTAGTGTTCAGTGCTTTAAAGGGAATATGTGATAATATGGATGTGCAATGCTGATGCACACACACACACACACACTCACAGGCAATTCTCTCAAACAAACACCAAAGCCAGAATCCTCATCCGTCCACTTCTCCTCTCTTTTCTCTCTTCACACCTCTTCTGAAAACCTTAGAGCTCGGAGGAAGCCAAGCAGCTTCCTAATTACCTCATTTGCATAAACATGCACATTGTGAGAGAGAGAGAGAGAGAGAGAGAGAGAGAGGGAAGGAGGTTGAGTTGTGGGTA